>JAWPHD010002112.1:0-275170 GCA_037043455.1 Cyrtodaria siliqua | reverse complement strand
CGCTTCGCTCGTTTGACGCATAATGGCTAATGAGTGGTTTAATTAACAAATTGTTAAAACCTTTTATTTTAAAACGGACTTTTTTTATTCATACATGTATGTTCATGTTACTGTAGATAAAATATCAAACAATTTCGATGCACGCCCTCAGTATAAAAAGAATTTCTCGCTCGCTTCGCTCGCTCTTCGTATAATGACTAATGAGTGGTTTAATTAACACATTGTTAAATCCTTTTATTTGAAAACGGACTTTTTTTTATTCAAACATGTATGTCCATGTTACTGTAGATAAAATATCAAACAATTTCGATGCACGCCCTCAGTATATTATTTTTTTCGCTCGCTTCGCTAGCTCGACGCATAATGGCTAATGAGTGGTTTAATTAACACATTGTTAAATCCTTTTATTTGAAAACGGACTTTTTTTATTCATACATGTATGTCCATGTTACTGTAGATAAAATATCAAACAATTTCGATGCACGCCCTCAGTATAACATTTTTTTTTCGCTCGCTCGACGCATAATGGCTAATGAGTGGTTTAATTAACACATTGATAATTCCTTTTATTTGAAAACGGACTTTTTTACCCTATCAATGCACTACCGCAACCGTTTTATGAGGCTAGAGACGGACCCGAAAATTTACCAAAATCTTACGCCCCCCCTAAGCTGAAATCCTGGATCCGCCCCTGAATGTCATGAAGAAACTGAAGTTCCCTCGCCATTATGACGCAGACATGGTTCATCCTGGAGCCAAAGAAGGTGGCATGAGAATATTGACATCTGTCATTCATAGATGTTTATTTTCTACCAAGATATAAATGCTTTATGCATTATAAAGGCCCTTTTAAGGGCCAAACAATATTGTTCGAAATAACATCTCAAAATTGTCAATAACCAATGCCCTTTTAACAATATCACTAAAATTATACTGTATCTATTATTTTGACACATGTAAAAGAGGTAAAAAACTAATGCAAACAACATCATCATCGTAAATGAAATTTTATTAGCAATTTATTTTTTAGCAAAATTCATAAAATACGAAAAAAAACTAATAAATATATAAAAAACAACATATTTTATAAAGTATATATCATTATTAGTACATTATCTTTAGTCTTCTAATACTATAACTAATGTATTCTATCAATATTTTAAAATATATCAAAAGTGGATTCCGGTAATTCAAGTGGATTCCGGTAGGATTCCGGTAAATAGGTGGATTCCGGTAATTCTATGCACCGTCTTGGGGTGAAATTCCTTTTGATGTCAGGAAAAAGTCATTACACTTGTCAGATAAGATTGATTACTTATTTCGTTTATGCATAATCATACCCTTCCCACGTTCCTCGCATGACCTCACCTTCAGGTCATTCACCCATCACCTTCAAGTCATTCACCCATCACCTTCAAGTCATTCACCCAGACCATGGACGGCTGAGGCTGAGCAAATAGTGGAGATGGTGCTCTAACTCTACTACTACCTACCACTGCCATATATATTGGGTATATCACTGCCATATATCATGGGTACCAGGGGCGTAACCAGGCATACTCCTATACGCCCGGGCGTACTCTAGAAAATCGAATGTGAAAAAATAAAAGTGCTTATTTGTCAAAATCAGAAATAAAAATTGAAGTGGGGTAGTGGGTGAGGCACTATTTTTAAAAACACAATGAATGGAGGCGAAAGCCTCCAAAATCTCGCTCAAATGAAGCCACAAATTCCGAAATAGCACTCAAATTAAAAAAAAATCCTGGGGAGGACCCCCACTAGCGCAGGAGGGGGACACCACCTCCTGCAGGGCGTATTCTACAAAAGGCTCTGGCTACGCCCATGGGTACACCCTACCACTGCCATATATCATGGGTAAAACTACAACCGCCATATATCATGGGTTCACCTACCACTGCCATATATCATGGGTAAACCTACCACTGCCATATATCATGGGTATGTCACTGCCATATATCATGGGTATGTCACTGCCATATATCATGGGTACACCTACCAATGCCATATATCATGGGTACACCTACTCCTGCCATATATCATGGTATACCTACTACTGCCATATATCATGGGTACAGCTACCACTGCCATATATCATGGGTACACCTACCACTGCCATATATCATGAGTATACCTACCACTGCCATATATCACGGGGACACTGCTGTCATATATCATGGGTACACATACCCCTGTCACACATCATGGGTACAGCTACCACTGCCATATATCATGGGTACACGTACCACCCCTATATATCATGAGTATACCTACCACTGACATATATCATGGGTATATCACCACCATATATCATGGGTAAACCCTACCACTGCCATATATCATGGGTACACCTTCCACTGACATATATAATTGGTATACTTACCACTGACATATATCATGGGTACACCGACCACTGCCCTATTTCATGGATATACTTACCACCACCATATATCATGGGTACACCACTGCCATTTATCATGTGTACACCTACCACTGATATATCATGGGTACACAATTGCCATATATCATGGGTACACCTACCACTGCCATATATCATGGGTACACCTACCAATGCCATATATCATGGGTATACTTACCAATGCCATATACCATCGGTACACCGACCACTGCCATATATCATGGGTACACCTACCACCGCCATATATCATGGGTACACTGACCACTGCCATATATCATGGGTACACCTACCACTGCCATATATCATGGGTACACCTACCACTGCCATATATCATGGGTATACCTACGACCGCCATATACCATCGGTACACTGACCACTGCCATATATCATGGGTATACCTACCTTTGCTATATATCATGGGTACACCTACCACTGCCATATATCATGGGTACACCAACCACTGCCATATATCATGGGTATACCTACCTTTGCTATATATCATGGGTACACCTACCACTGCCATATATCATGGGTACAAAAACCACTGCAATATATCATGGGTACACCTACCCCTGCCATATAGCATGGGTACACCTACCACTGCCATATATCATGGTATACCTACGACTGCCATATTTCATTGGAACACCTACCACTGCCATATAACATGGGTACACCTACCACTGCCATATATCATGGTATACCTACGACTGCCGTATATCATGGGTATACCTACCACCGCCATATACCATCGGTACACTGACCACTGCCATATATCATGGGTATACCTACCATCACCATATATCATGGGTACACCTACCACTGCCATATATCATGGGTACACCTACCACTGATATATCATGGGTACACAATTGCCATATAGCATGGGTACACCTACCACTGCCATATATCATGGGTACACCTACCACTGCCATATATCATGGGTATACCTACCAATGCCATATACCATTGGTACACCGACCACTGCCATATATCATGGGTACACCTACCACCGCCATATATCATGGGTACACTGACCACTGCCATATATCATGGGTACACCTACCACTGCCGTATATCATGGGTACACCTACCACTGCCATATATCATGGGTATACCTACGACCGCCATATACCATCGGTACACTGACCACTGCCATATATCATGGGTATACCTACCATTGCTATATATCATGGGTACACCTACCACTGCCATATATCATGGGTACACCAACCACTGCCATATATCATAGGTACACCTACCACTGCCATATATCATGGTATACCTATGACTGCCATATATCATGGGTACACCTACCACTGCCATATAACATGGGTACACCTACCACTGCCATATATCATGGTATACCTACGACTGCCATATATCATCGGTACACCGACCACTGCCATATATATCATGGGTACACCTACCACTGCTATATATCATGGGTACACCTACTGCTGCCATATATCATGGGTATAACTACCACCGCTATATATCATGGGTACACATACCGCTGCCATATATCATGGGTATAAGTACCACCACCATATATCATCGGTACACCCACTACTGCCATATATCAGGGGTACACCTACCACTGCCATATACCATGGGTATACCTTCCACTGCCATATATCATGGATACACCTACCACTGCCATATATCATTGGTACACTGACCACTGCCATATATTATAGGTATACCTACCATCACCATATATCATGGGTACACCTACCAATGCCATATATCATTGGTACACCTACCACTGCCATATATCATGGTATACCTACCATTGCCATATATCATGGGTTCACCTACCACTGCCATATATCATGGGTACACCACTGCCACTGCCATATATCATCAGTACACCTACCACTACCATACATCATCGGTATACGGACCACTGCCATATATCATGGGTATAAATTCCACTGCTATATATCAGGGGTACACCTACCACTGTCATATACCATGGGTATACCTACCACTGCCATATATCATAGGTACACCGACAACTGCCATATATCAGGGGTACACCTACCCATGCCATATATCATGGGTGGTGTACCTACCAGTGCCATATATCATGGTACAACTACCACTGCCATAAATCTTGGTATACCTACCATTTCCATATATCATGGGTACATCTACTGCTGCCATATATCATGGGTACACCTACCACTGCAGTGAATCATGGGTACACCTACACTGCCATATATCATGGGTACACCTACCACTGCAGTGAATCATGGGTACACCACTGCCATATATCATGGGTACACCTACCACCGCCATATATCATGGGTACACTTTCCACTGCCACAGATCATGGGTACACAACTGCCATATATCATGGGTACACCTTCCACTGCCATATATCATGGGTACACATGTGACCTTGACCTTTATATATTGTTATGGTGACATGACTATTGTCATGCATATATTGAAATGAAAAAGTTTTTGACGCTGAACAGATCAACAAATTACAGACAACTGATCACTATGCATCACTTTTTCTTCAAAAAGGTGACACAAAAACTATGACTGAAATAAAGACTGAAAACAATATATATTTTATGCAATTTTAATTAAACTCACATACTTTGATGTTACATAAATATGCCTAAACTATACATCTAAGATATGCCCAAGCCAAGTTTCTATATTGCTTTTCTTTCTTTTTTAAATCTAATTATTTGTTACTAACACACCATTTGATTTGATCAGAATATACACGTTTATATATGCTGAACAATAAGCACAACACTGTAATCGAACACATAACAATGCAAGTTAACAAAACAAGAGGTCAATGACCTTGAAGCTCTACTGATTGATTTTGATTTCAGGAAGTAGTCGCTACAGACTTGTTTTTTGAAAATCTATTTTTAACCGTGGCGGCCATCTTGAATTTCCGGCCGACCTGAAATTTTGCTTGGATCAATAAGACATTAAGAGCAACATTCCTGTGAAGTTTCATGAAAATCCGTCAAGTAGTTTCAGAGAAGTAGTCGCTACAAGTTTTCATTATATAACTCTATGTAAACAAAGATGGCCGCTGGCAGCCATGTTTAACGTCAAATCAAAACGATTTTCGACAAGGACCAACATCATGTCATACTGATCATTTTAGAAAAAGTCCCATATCAATATCTCTTATTGTTTTGAAGAAGTAGTCGCTACAAACTTATTTATTTTAAATCTATTTTTAGCTGTGGCGGCCATCTTGAATTTCCGGCCGACCTGAAATTTTTCTAGGATCAACTAGACATCAAGAGCAACATTCCTGTGAAGTTTCATGAACATCCGTCAAGTAGTTTCAGAGGAGTAGTCGCTACAAGTTTTTACTATATAACTCTATGTAACCAAACATGGCCACTGGCAGCCATGTTTAACGTCAAATCAAAATAATTTTCCACAAGGATCTACATCATGTCATGCTGATAATTTCAGAAAAAGTCCCATATCAATATCACTTATAGTTTTCAAGAAGTAGTCGCTACAAACTTATTTTTTAAAAATCTATTTTTAGCTGTGACGGCCATCTTAAATTTCCGGCCGACCTGAAATTTTTCTAGGATCAATTAGACATCAAGAGCAACATTCCTGTAAAGTTTCATGACAATCCGACAAGTAGTTTCAGAGGAGTAGTCGCTACAAGTTTTTACTATATAACTCTATGTAAACAAAGATGGCCGCTGGTAGCCATGTTTAACGTTGAATCAAAACGATTTTTGACTAGGATCAACATCATGTAATGCTGATCATTTTAGAAAAAGTCCCATATCAATATCACTTATAGTTTTCAAGAAGTAGTCGCTACAAACTTATTTTTTAAAAATCTATTTTTAGCTGTGACGGCCATCTTGAATTTCCGGCCGACCTGAAATTTTTCTAGGATCAATTAGACATCAAGAGCAACATTCCTGTAAAGTTTCATGACAATCTGCCAAGTAGTTTCAGAGGAGTAGTCGCTACAAGTTTTTACTATATAACTCTATGTAAACAAAGATGGCCGCTGGTAGCCATGTTTAACGTTGAATCAAAACGATTTTTGACTAGGATCAACATCATGTAATGCTGATCATTTTAGAAAAAGTCCCATATCAATATCACTTATAGTTTTCAAGAAGTAGTCGCTACAAACTTATTTTTTAAAAATCTATTTTTAGCTGTGACGGCCATCTTGAATTTCCGGCCGACCTGAAATTTTTCTAGGATCAATTAGACATCAAGAGCAACATTCCTGTAAAGTTTCATGACAATCCGCCAAGTAGTTTCAGAGGAGTAGTCGCTACAAGTTTTTACTATATAACTCTATGTAAACAAAGATGGCCGCTGGCAGCCATGTTTAACGTTGAATCAAAACGATTTTTGACTAAGATCAACATCATGTCATGCTGATCATTTAAGAAAAAGTCACATATCAATATCACTTATAGTTTTCAAGAAGTAGTCGCTACAAACTTGTATTTTAAAACTCTATTTTTAGCTTTGGCGGCCATCTTGGATTTCACATTAACATGAATTTTTGCTAGGATCAACTAGACTTTATGGGCAACATTTCTGTAAAGTTTCATGAAAATCCATTCAGTAGTTTCAGAGGAGTAGTCGCTACAAAAAAAAGTTTACGGACAGACAGACGGACGGACAGACGGACAGACGGACGGACGCCGGACGCCGCACCACGGCATAAGCTCTGCTGATCTCTGATCAGTAGAGCTAAAAACAACAAGAAAGAATAGAATCACATTTATAGGTGTATGTATAATACAGTTATAAGCCCAATTAATGTTAAAGGGAATGTAGCGCCACAGCCAAACAAGCTTTATTATTGAGAGTTCTAAAAAACTTGGAAAAAGGTGAAAGAATTATCAAAATCGGATGATAAAAAAAAAAGATATGACCATTTAAAGGTTGTTCTAAAACGAATATGGGAGCCGCCATTTTTAGAACTATGATGTCATAGTTCCAAATTACCATATATGGAATATTGATCAAAATCAGTTAAAGCAAAGAAAGTCGCTGCAAATGAATGCACAATCCTTTACTGGTCATATAGAGCATTATTGCCATTAAGTATACATATTTTTCATACAGTAGCTGTCATTTTTTCCTATTAATCAGTAATTTTTCATATTTATAAATATTCCATATATGGTCATTAGAACCTTGATGTCATAGCTCTCAAAATGGCGGCTTCCATATCCGTTTCAACAGAACCTTCAAATAATCATAACTTCTTTGTTTATCATCCGTTTTTGGAAATTCTTTCACCTTTATTCATTTTTTTCAGAACTCTCAATAATAAAAGATAGTTTGGCTGTGGCGCTACATTCCCTTTAAAGGGACGTGGCAATTGTGAAGACTTATGGATGTCCTTCACAATATACGTGGCAATTGTGAAGAATTATGGATATCCTTCACAATATACGTGGCAATTGTGAAGAATTATGGATATCCTTCACAATATACGTGGCAACTGTGAAGAATTTTGGATGTCCTTCACAATATACGTGGCAACTGTGAAGAATTTTGGATGTCCTTCACAATATACGTGGCAACTGTGAAGAATTATGTATTGGATGTCCTTCACAATATATGTGGCAACTGTGAAGAATTTTGGATGTCCTTCACAATATACGTGGCAACTGTGAAGAATTTTGGATGTCCTTCACAATATACGTGGCAACTGTGAAGAATTATGGATTGGATGTCCTTCACAATATATGTGTCAACTGTGAAGAATTTTGGATGTCCTTCACAATATACGTGGCAACTGTGAAGAATTTTGGATGTCCTTCACAATATATGTGGCAACTGTGGAGAATTTTGGATGTCCTTCACAATATACGTGGCAACTGTGAAGAATTATGGATTGGATGTCCTTCACAATATACGTGGCAACTGTGAAGAATTATGGATATCCTTCACAATATAAGTGGCAACTGTGAAGAATTATGGATTGGATGTCCTTCACAATATACGTGGCAACTGTGAAGAATTATGGATATCCTTCACAATATATGTGGCAACTGTAAAGAATTTTGGATGTCCTTCACAATATACGTTGCAACTGTGAAGAATTTTGGATGTCCTTCAAAATATACGTGGCAACTGTGAAGAATTATGGATTGGATGTCCTTCACAATATATGTGGCAACTGTGAAGAATTATGGATGTCCTTTACAATATAAATAGAGAAGGCCATCAGATGTACATCAGTTGCATTTGAGATTGGGATAACATGTTCCATTCATTTTTTGTTGATTGTTTATGAAAATGTTTGATCTGAAAAACGAGACAAGTCAGTTTTTCTGTATAAATCATATTAATTTACATGGGGCTTTATTGCTTTGAGAAATACTTTCTTTGTTAATCAATTCCTTTTCGCCTCATTTTATGAACGGAATTTACTCAGTAGAAATTAGTTTAGCTCAATATTTTAAAATTGAAAAGTACTGGTCAATACCCATGATTCTGCCTGGATAAGCAGTGCCCAATTTTGCCAATAGCACTTGAATTGAACTGAATTGGGGTTTTAAGGCGCACCAACACATGAAAAGGTTATATGGGGCCTAACAGGCATGAACATGCCAGGCACATCTTCCATGTACATCAAGATAAAATATGGAAAATGGGCCCAGAACCTTCTCACCCTGAACTGCAGAGTTGCTGCAAATTCTATCGTACAAACTCCATTTATACTGGAGCCACGTTATTGTTTTTCTGCCACTGCTCAATAGCACTTAGGCAACATCTTTTCATACACTCATACTATAGATTACTGTCTGGACTTGTTTGGACAAGCTTGGACAACAAGCTTGCATGTCATTCCAAAATGAATCCCATGCAATAGTTTTTGTACTAATTCAATAAGCTTTTTATCATATACATGTACTTTTATATTGTTTTAGTTGGATATAAATTGCTTAATTATTAGTTTTCATTGTAAATATATACCGGTAGCAATTTTTCGGAAACTTTCTGATCACCGGTTGGGTGTTAAAAAGTTAGTTATTTGGTGTGTCAAAACAAATCAAACATCTTTTCAATTTCTTTCACATAAACTTGGAAAACCATGTTGATCAGAGAGATTTGTCGTTCGTATTGTGACACTAGGCAGCTCCTCAACAATGTGCAATATGGGACCTTAACTTTGTGCAATATTATAGAATACTGCGCTCTAACCTCAATACAAAGTGAACCAGACAATATGAAGGTATATAAGAACGTAAACATATCAACAAATGATTTTTCTAATCACTACAGCTGAATCACTATACTATAATTATAATGGTTGAAGAAAATGAATGAAGAAATTTAAATGTTTTTTGATTACTGCAACATCTACAATTATAAAAAGACACGACCCTTGACACTAAAATTAAAATGAAATAAAAATGTATTTTACAATAGATTAGCACACTTGGTACTGTTTTGATTTAGATGTCTGTGAAGGGGAAAAAATGGTTCAAGTCTTTGCTGTACAGACAAAATTGAGAGAAATCAAAAACTTGCCAGAATCTTTTACATAAAAACATACAATGTGATCTGAATTCCACAGCATTTTAAGGAGACAACAGCAATCTTGATGTATCTAAATGCATACATCAATTCATTTACAGTTTGTAATTTATAAATAAAAGCTTTAAGTAATGAATGAAAAATGTGGGGAATAGAATCTGGATTTCTTTCTTCATTATTTTATCATCATATATATGTTGTTCTAAATTAATCAAGCATTGTTCTCAAACAATAACATCTATGCAAATCTAGTTTGTTTTGAACTATGCTAGAAATTATCGAATATGACTTGTAAATATTAAAATTGTGAAGAATTAATTGAATTGGGGTTTTAAGGCGCACCAACACATGAAAAGTTTATATGGCGCCTAAAAGGCATGAACATGCCAGGCTCATCTTCCATGTACATCGAGATAAAATATGGAAAATGGGCCTAGAACCTTCTCACCCTGAACTGTAGAGTTGCTGCAAATTCTATCGTAGAAACTCCATTTACGCTGGAGCCACGTTATTGTTTTTCTGCCACTGCTCTTTTGATGCGAGCGAGATACCACCTAAAACAATGCAGGGATCATGATGAAGACCTTTAATGAACATGAACGAAGAAAAACTAGAGCAATGCCACATGTTTTTATTCTAGATTGCTGTCACAGTCCCTGCAAGATTACAACTCATGAGGAATACTTACCAGATCGGATTCTTCATTAGGTAACCAGTTGTTTTTTGCCAGCAGTGTCCAAAAAAATAGTTATAATACGATTAATAATATTATACCACTGGTGTGGTGGAGCTGAAATTAATTTGGTACTTGAAGAAAGTTTGTCCATCCCCACAGCCCCACCCCTATATTCAAACCTCTCTCATACCACTTCGACCCCGATCAAACCTTATTTACACACAGGAGTTAAGAATGTGCGTCACGTGTATGTAATGATGGACTAATTGACGTGCACAACAGGACGTTGCAGACAACAAACATGCTAAAAATGCAATAAATAAATTCATAAATAAATAAAAAGTGATTCTTTAACAAATCAACAACAATATCACAGTAGTGTACGCATATATAGTTATTATATTAGAAACATAAATACACCATCCCATAGCAACCTAACAACTTCCAGCTTATAACAATAATGAATGTGGTTTAAAATGCATTTTTCTGTTTTTTGCTCAAATTTAATCGAGAAAAGGCTGAGCAACAAGTTTAAGATTGCATACGGATATCCAAAACTGAAGACTGACGTTTTATAGCAAAAAAACAACTACATTAGTTCACAATGATTGTTTGCCACTTTACCACTGAGGTGACTAAATACAGCCTGTCAAGTGCTACAGAAGGAATTTAAGAACTGATCTAACCTATAGTCTCCAAATCAGTCTTAGGTAACCTCAGTGGGTCTGCCGTTTAAAGCTGCACACATATACACTGCATTGTGATGGGAAACTTCTGCTTCAGCTAATCTCCTTCTAAGGTCTCTTTCCCAAAATGACCATGTGTGTTAACTGGATGTAAGAATCTATTTCATCCTTTGCTACACAAACAACTATAACTTTATCAGCCTCCTTGTAGAGCAATACCAGAGTTACCATCCATTTTTTTTGTTTGTTTTTTAAATAACATTTACATTCCATGGAGATTTCGCCAGAAACATTCAACCATGATTTGAATATATTTCTGATTTTCTTGAATTTCATTAAATGGAATTAAGGAAAATAACACAACATTAATGCATATCATATTTTAGATGATTCTGTGTCACCTACTACTATACAAATCTGTCTAATTTTAAAGAGACACATGCCAATTTTGACGTATATTTATCATTAAATGGGCACTCAACAATCTTGGCGTATATTTATCATTAAATAGGCACTCAACAATCTTGACGTATATTTATCATTAAATAGGCACTCAACAATCTTGAAATATTTATCGAGCATAAAAATTAGTGCTTTGGTGTATCTATTCAACATGTTTACTTTAAAGCTGCATGTTGTATGTTTAAATATTGGGGAAATAAAAATTGGAATTTACATACATACATATTTTTATATATTAACATTTTTACTGTCAGAACTAATGATGCAACAAACTCAACAGTTAGTAATATGCCAACATATTTTGTTTTGAAATAGTTAGGAAATCATCCAATATGATTTCTGCAAATACTTAATAGTGTAGAGCCACAAGACTTTTAAGGATCAAGATTGTCGCATGTCCCATTAAGACAAACAACTACTGTTTCAAATACAAACACTTATGGTCTATTGTTCAGGGCGCATGTTTCAACCGAAGATTGTTCAGTTATTACATGAAAACTTTTGCCAATACTTACATTAATTATATATCAACGAAACTGGAAATTTTAATAGGAAAATAAAAATACATTAATTTTGAAATAATTTTTGAATAAGGCTTTTCCCCATGTAAACTCATTGTTGTTGGGGCAGCAGAACATTAGAAAAGTTCATATAAATTTAGTCAGCTGTAATATCTTTGCGATAAAACTCAGGAAGTCTTGATAAATCGCACACATTAAAACTATATTTGGATAGAAATTTATAAAAAAAAACTAATTTTCGATGGAGCATAATTTTTATTAAAAAAAAAACTTTTTTATTATATTTTTATTTCTCAACTGATTTAAAAATGTAAGGCATTTTTATTTGTCTGTTCCTGTTTCACCAATATATTAATGATGTATGTCCCATTTAAGTTGTGTTTAAAAAATCAAAGAACTTTGGCAGAAATAAGTGCCCATACAGTAGTACATTAAAAGGCAGTAGTTTTTCTTCATTTCCACACTTCCATCATCAATCTGATCACTAGTGTCACAAAAACTCTCAAACTTATCACATTATTATCACTTATCACAGAAAGAAATGCATCACTATGTACAATAACAGTAAATTTAATTCTAACCTTAACATTTAAATTATTCATATCAGTACGGTGTTTTACAATGTTCCACATTTCATTATCAACAATTACAAAATAGATCTATATCTAAACTCACAAAATACCTCAATTCAATATTTGATTTACAAAATACCTCAATTCAGTATTTGATTTACAAAATACCTCAATTCAGTCTTTGATTTATAAAATAACACAATTCAGTATTTATATTTTAAATACAGAATGCTTCTGTTGAGTATTTATAAATATTTACAGAATGCCTCAATTCTGTATTTATACAGAATAGTTCAGCACATTCCATATATTCAATGGCAACAAACCCTCAAATAAATACATAATTATAAATGATATTAGGAAGTAAGTAAGTATCATGACAAAACAGAATCACTGGTGGCGGCACTGTGTAGTCGTGCATCAGTTGGCGTCCGCACATCCCCGTTGGTGTACTGATGCCGTACCTCAGATGAAATGCGGCGTTTCGCGTCTTTCTCTTCATGCATCAAATTGTCGTAGACGCGTGGCTCCACAAATACAAGTCCTGTACGTGGCCGGATACTTCCGTCGTATTTGCGACTCCAGTTCGCTAAAAATAGACAATGTTAATTTTATTCAGGGAATTATTTTTAACAGGTAGATTTTCAGTAGAAAATAAGGTTCTAGTTCCTGTGCTATTTGTGTATTTAAATGTTGATATGAATAATCTTTTCTCCAAATAACCTCAATCATGCTCATCTAAAGAATTTGGTAACTTTGTATATATATTTAGTATAATTCCTAGATTAATACCATTTTCCATAATAAAAACTCGGAAATAGATTTCAAATGTTTCAATTTACGTAAATCAAAAATTACTGGTAAGTAAATTATTTCATAAAACATTCTCAAAGACTTTAAGGAAAAAAAACATATTGATGAAAAACATGTTTCTACCATAAATATCCCACTGTCTTATAGCACATGCATATAAAATAAGCATCCACTATTAAAATACAAGTATATACAATTACACTCTATACCTCTAAACTGCTATCTTAGTTTATATGTGGGAATGAAAATATCTCTCATGTTTTTTGTCTGTGGAAAGTCCGATAACTATGGGAATAAAACTATTACACAAATGGTTTGTTTGTTAATGTGTTGTTTCAAAGTGTTACTGATTGTTGTCTATTAAATCATTTTAGAATTATTTTTTGTTTAGAATTGCCATGTATCAGAAAGTCAGGGAACTCATTACTCCATGTCAATAATGCTAACAATTAACCTTTTCTTCGAAACATGGAAATCAGTGTGTTCTCAGAACAGGCGCGACCTATAAAAACAAATTATATATGAGACACTCAATATGTTCTCAGAACACAGTTAGTTCCATTTTTTTGTATAAATAAGGATATTTTAAGTGTTTATATTACTCATTAAGTAATGAGTTAATTAAGTAATGAGTTTGTTGACTTTTTGATATGGCAAATTCTAAACAAAAATATGATTCTAAAATGATTTAATAGACTTTTATTAATGGAAGAGGTGTTTAACAGTTTGGTGCAGCAAAACTTGTTTTTATCACTATGGCAGCCATCTTGAATGCCTCCTGGAATAACGTGTTAGTGATGTCACGTAAACATCTATATAAATAACATGTGAAGATTATTGATTAAAAGGGGTTGAGGGAATCAAATTTAGTCACACCATATTTAACCTTGAGTTATTGCCTCTGCCAGGTAAAGTAGTCAAGATCCCACATATTTCTGGTCATGTCTGAAAGTTGCATTATGGAACACACTATAAAATTTTAGTTTAAATTATTTACTTTACATCGATTGCAACTCTATAAACTTATTTAAATCACTCTCGATGCCTTTCTGGGTGGAACTAGTACTAAACAAATGCAGATAGTGTCTTGCTCAGGGACACAACACATATGGTCATGGTCATAACATCAGATTGATTTGTTTTTTATTTCTCTTATGATGTATATACAAAACTAGTATTGTTTGGGGCACTTGTTTCAGTCAAAGGTTTTTTGGACTTTTTCAGACAAAATGTGTCTAGTACCTAAATAAGTTGTATATCAGTGAAACAGACATTTTTAGTGGTAAATAAAAATATATTACTTTTCAAAATTGGTTGAGAAATAAAAAAAGTTCACATGCAAAAGTTGTTTTTGATAGGGCTTTTTCAATGCAAAATTCTGCTGCTTCAAAAATTTGATTTTTTTTTATATTTTTTAGAATTTCTATCCAAAAATGATTTTAATGTGTTGAATAAATGTAAATGAAAACACTCTGAAAGTTTTATAGCAAAATTTTATGGCTAACTGAAGTAAAATGTTTTCCGTTTTGTGTTGACACCAAACCAGAAACTTCCAACAATTTTTCCCTGTTTTGTAATGAAGTGAACAGTAAATTGTTTTCCATTTTGTGTTGACCAACAAATTAAAAAACTTAACAGAATCTTCTCCCAATTTTACTATAGACAAGAATCTTAAAATAAAATGTTCTCCATTTTGTATTGATATCAAAGAAGAAACTTCGAACACAATATTTTTCATTTTGTGTTGACCAAACAATAAACTTACAATAAAGTGTTCTCCATTTTGTATTGACCTTTTTTTTGTTGACCAAAGTAGAAACTTACACTAAAATGTTCTCCACTTTGTATTGAACTAAACAGGAAAACTACAAAAAATATTCACCATTTTAGGTTGACAATAAAAAAGAAACTTACAATAAAATGTTCTCCATTTTCTATTAACACCAAACAAGAACCTTGAATGAAATGTATTCCTCTTTTTTTTGTTGACCAAACTAGAAACTTACACTAAAAGATTTTTTTTTCCTTTTTTTTTTTTTACCAAACTTCAAACTTATAATAACAATAAAATGTTCTCCATTTTGGGTTTGCATTAAACTACAAACTTACAATATACAATGCTCTCCATTTTCAGTTGACATCAAACTAGAAACTTATTTCCAGAATGTTCTCTGTTTTCAGTTGACACCAAACTAGGAACTTAAATAAAATGTTTCTCAATTTTGTGTCGACCAGACAAGAAGCTTTAATATTACTATCAGTGTTTGTCTTTTAATTTTGTCACTTGTTAAAAGATTAATAAACCATGTATTATAATCATTTTCATAGATAAAACAACAAGTAAATGTAACTCTACTCTAATAACCACACCATGCATACTTGTTAATTTGTTTAAGTAAGCAAATGTATCAAACAGTTCAAATAAAAACTGAAGAAAATGGGTGCATGAATATTTATTTGGTTTCATGTGTAATCACTGATACTTTTAGTCTAGAAAGTCAGCACCCAATTTCTACAATTAAAATACTGCTTAATTATTTCAAATCAGTTATAGCATTATATATAAGTCCCATTCCAAGCGTATGTGGCAATAGCATAAAGTGTAATGAAATCAGTTTTTGTTTTGTATATTAGTAAAACAATCTGCACGTATATGCTGTAGTTTTGTCTGGAACGTGGAGTTGGCTGATCATCTTCTTTAATGGTTGATCAACACACTTTTAAGAGTCACTCGTGGAGACAGGGAGAGAATATATATCTGGGGAATCTGGGATCACCGTACCCTTACTATCAATACAGGATTGACAGACTCCTGTACACTGGATGGCACGGTTAAAATTCCCATTAACTGACGATGAAGTAGTGAACAGAATTGGATTTTATAGTCGCACCAATAGCTATGGTCATAATTATGGTGACTTTTTGGTGCGCAGGCGGGAACCTGGGTAGAACCACTGACGTTCCATGAAGCAATGAAAGTTAGGTGATGACTCTATGGAATTAAGATCTCTGGTTTCCATGGATCTCCTGGTCAGCTCCCATTGATACCCTCGACTCTACTACAGATATTACAGGTAAGAATTTGTGATTCCTATGAACATGTGATTCTCACATCACTGCTTCAGTTATGTTAATATGGGCATACATAATGGGATGGAATACCAGAAGTCACCAGATGACTCAATCATAAGGCTACCATAACTCAAGACCTGTAGTCTGAATACCATATATACACAGACTGGCAGTAAAAATGGATATGAATCAAGACAACAGACGCAGCAATCCGCATGTGATAGTCACGCTCCGCAGCCAATATTTATGATGTCACGCTCCGCAGCCAATATTTATGATAAACTTCAGTCATGCTCCGCAGCCAATATTTATGATAAACTTCAGTCACGCTCCGCAGCCAATATTTATGATAAACTTCAGTCACGCTCCGCAGCCAATATTTATGATGTCACGCTCCGCAGCCAATATTTATGATGTCACGCTCCGCAGCCAATATTTATGATAAACTTCAGTCACGCTCCGCAGCCAATATTTACGATAAACTTCAGTCACGCTCCGCAGCCAATATTTATGATAAACTTCAGGCACGCTCCGCAGCCAATATTTATGATAAACTTCAGTCACACTCCGCAGCCAATATTTATGATAAACTTCAGTCACGCTCCGCAGCCAATATTTATGATAAACTTCAGTCACGCTCTGCAGCCAATATTTATGATAAACTTCAGTCACGCTCCGCAGCCAATATTTATGATAAACTTCAGACACAATCCTCAGCCAATATTTATGATAAACTTCAGTCACGCTCCGCAGCCAATATTTATGATAAACTTCAGTCACAATCCTCAGCCAATATTTATGATAAACTTCAGTCACGCTCCGCAGCCAATATTTATGATAAACTTCAGTCACGCTCCACAGCCAATATTTATGATAAACTTCAACTTCTATATACTATCCTGTTAAACATTCTATAATTTTTTTTTTATAAATTAAAAATATTATCCCTTCTTCCTATTGGCTATTTTTTTTGTTTGAATGGTTTTTAGCACATTTTAGGTCACAATATGACGGTCGACTTTTTGGTGGTTGAGGCAGACCAACCCATTTTTCCTGAGTAGATCCAGTACCGTATACCTCCCGCCATCTGTAAGAATCGTCCTATAGGCTAAAGACAGTTAGTACGTTGAGAAAGTTGGAGGTTACAGTTCAAAGTTCTAATAAATATATGAGTAATTTACAAGCACAGCATGATTTCTGACGATAATTCATGCAAATTCAAGCGACATGCAAGATATATATTGGCCAGTGATATCAGTCAATGAGAGATTTGGTACCGTATCGATTTAAGAATATGCTCTGGATCATAACCCAGTTTAGGGTCAGTTGCTTCAAACTCAGACTTGAACACAAATACACGTGCACGCCGATCTGTGAAACAAAATGGTTAGCAATTAATGACAAACCAGACAATGAAACTCTTAATAAAAAATATTAACAAGAGGTCAATGACATTGAAGCTCTACCGATTGATTTTGATTTCAGGAAGTAGTCGCTACAGACTTTTTTTTTGAAAATCTATTTTTAACCGTGGCGGCCATCTTGAATTTCCGGCCGACCTGAAATTTTGCTAGGATCAATTAGACATTAAGAGCAACATTCCTGTGAAGTTTCATGAAAATCCGTCAAGTAGTTTCAGAGGAGTAGTTGCTACAAGTTTTCATTATATAACTCTATGTAAACAAAGATGGCCACTGGCAGCCATGTTTAACGTCAAATTAAAACAATTTTCGACAAGGACCAACATCATGTCATACTGATCATTTTAGAAAAAGTCCCATATCAATATCTCTTATAGTTTTGAAGAAGTAGTCGCTACAAACTTATTTATTTTAAATCTATTTTTAGCTGTGGCGGCCATCTTGAATTTCCGGCCGACCTGAAATTTTTCTAGGATCAATTAGACATTAAGAGCAACATTCCTGTGAAGTTTCATGAACGTCCGTCAAGTAGTTTCAGAGGAGTAGTCGCTACAAGTTTTTACTATATAACTCTATGTAACCAAAGATGGCCACTGGCAGCCATGTTTAACGTCGAATCAAAATAATTTTCCATAAGGATCAACATCATGTCATGCTGATCATTTTAGAAAAAATCCCATATCAATATCACTTATAGTTTTCAAGAAGTAGTCGCTACAATCTTATTTTTTAAAAATCTATTTTTAGCTGTGACGGCCATCTTGAATTTCTGGCAGATCTGAAATTTTGCTAGGATCAATAAGACATCAAGAGCAACATTCCTGTAAAGTTTCATGGAAATCCGTCAAGTAGTTTCAGAGGAGTAGTCGCTACAAGTTTTTACTATATAACTCTATGTAAACAAAGATGGCGGCTGGCAGCCATGTTTAACGTTGAATCAAAACGATTTTTGACAAGGATCAACACCATGTCATGCTGATCATTTTAGAAAAAGTCCCATATCAATATCACTTCTGGTTTTCAAGAAGTAGTCGCTACAAACTTGTATTTTAAAACTCTATTTTTAGCTTTGGTGGCCATCTTGGATTTCACATCAACATGAATTTTTGCTAGGATCAACTAGACTTTATGGGCAACATTTCTGTAAAGTTTCATGAATATCCATCCAGTAGTTTCAGAGGAGTTGTCGCTACAAATAAAAGTTTACGGACAGACGGACGACGGACGCCGCACCAGGCATAAGCTCTGCTGATCTCTGATCAGTAGAGCTAAAAAGCTAAAACAGAAGACAACACCATCAACTGAAACTTAAAACCTTCCTCAACAAAATGCATGTTTTTAATATATAATTGGTTAATACACAGCCATCAAAATAAAGGACTATGATGAAGGTGTGAAGCTCATAATCAAACATTTATGTCAATGATATACTTTATCTGAAATAGTATTTGAATTTAGGAGCATATCTCTGTAACAGGTAGTAAGGGAAAATCTAGGGGTTGGCATATGCTCCCCATAAAATAAAAGTTTTAACCTATGCATGCTGATATTTGGCACTGTTGATTATAATTGAATTTATCACTTGAAATATTCTGAAAATGCACCAGAACCCACTAAATTCCATAAAGGGAATAAAAATATAATCTGAACCCTGCTTGCACATCACTCTAGGTTTAGAGATCTTAGTTAATCTGTAATAGGACACACCAATGACCCCTTATATACTGGTGTTTAAGTTATAACATACAGAAATAGTGATGTTCTGTTCAGCAGAGCCTATCTGGATTTCCAGGCTCAATAAGAACTTTTGGGGAAAAGTTTAAATCCATATAATGTTGCACATAGGCCATACATATGTGACTTGAATTATTTATAATGTTTTCATAACAAGGAAATAATAAGGTACATATGCAACTGAATTCAATCATTTTGATCCAGTTGGTAATTCATAATAAGATTGAGCCTATATTGTATCTTCCCAAAATTTGGCAAAGGTCATCTTCATCAAGGCCAACTGAAAAGCTTGTTTGAACTAATAAACAAGGTGCTTTTCAAACGAGATAAAATTAAGAGACTTTTGTTACTATGATTATTGTCTGTTCTTGAATGTCGCTTTGAATCTATGTACTATAATGATACTTTGATGATCAACGCATGAATAAGCTTATGAGGCGCCATACGTGACTATATGTTGTAAGATAAATATATACGTTGCGTGTGAAATATATATATACTGAATACAAAATATTTATGATACAAACAAATATATACGTTACTCCGAAATATATATATTGAACACAAAATATATATGATACAGACAAATATACACGTTACTACGAAATATATATATTCTATCCAAAAATATATATCACATAAATATATATGTTATTCCTATAAATATATATTCTGAAAAATATATATTCTGTTTTTAAATATATATTGTAGACGCAAATATATACGTTACTCTGAATATTTTTTCCCCTAATTCATATATTGTAGACGCAAACATTTATATGTTATACCGAAAATATATTCGCTTTATAAAAAAATATATTGTCAGTCTTAATATATTGAAGATGAAAATATTTGAGATGGAAATAAATAGTTTCTCTAAAATAAAATAAATAGACACAAATATATCAATGACATATCAATAAATAATGGTGCGAACTTCTGGGTGACCGAAAATTAATAAATATTTGTTTTCCAAATATATCTATCCCAACTGCCTCAATCTTTTTTTTCAAAAATAATTATTTCCGATGATCTACGGAAATGAGCGAGTTTGTACGATTGCCAAATATATATGACTTCCGCAAATAAATACGTTGGCACAGACTGTGCTTCAAATATATACGTTGGCGTAGACTGCTACACTGTCCCGTTTTTCATAGGTGGCGATTACCTATGAGCCAAAAGTATGTTTTTAATAAATCATCCAGTCAAAGATGTTATCGGTATTATATTTAATTCAATGTAACTTTATTTGATTCACTACTTCTTTTGAAACCATTTAATCAAACTTAAAACAATCCGATGCTTTGTAAAATAATCCGGAGTGTTTTTTCAAACCATCTAATCGAACTTGAAACGATTCAATGCACTGCTAAACAGTTCAGTCGGAAACATGAATCATTATATCTCTCCCTCTGATGAATCGAACGTTGTTTAACAGCTTATCAACACAGTATAGGTTATTTAGAGCCGCCCCAGAGAGAGGGGAAGGATACAAAGGAATCCGGGAACCGTGTCCTACTCTTAGTATCGAATATATTCCTATGGTTCTTCAACGTGCTCGGGGGATAAACCGATACACAGGACCGCCCGGTTTAGGTCTCCATCCGACGGACGAAGTTAAGGGAAAGTGTTTTGCCCAAGAACACACCGACGAATCTCAGTGGTACCACGGAGGATTGAACCCGGGACATCCGGTTACAAATCCGCCATGCTACCGACTGCGCCACGCCAGCCGAGGCCAGGCGTCTGATGCATTCGGATAATATAAACATTATTGAGGTGGTGGGACGGAGGGTGGGGGATACGGTTTACGTGATCAATACGTTGGTAAGAAGATGGTGCATCGACGAATCAGATATGTCACGACAGTTTCTTGTATTACAAAACTACTTTTAGACAAAGTATGATCATTATCGCAGTCGCGTATTTCAATATCAGCATACTCGAGATACTCGCTATTACACTAACGAGGTCTGACCAAGGCCTGAAATTGCGGGTTGCTTAACAAAAGAAAGAAATAATATTCTATCTGAAAGACAGCATGGTTTCAGAAAGAAGAGATCCTGTGAGAGCCATCTCATAATCATGCTCCAGGACTTAGCATCCGGTCTAAATGACGAACAACAGACAGATGCCATTCTGCTCGACTTCGGGGTTTGAGTAGACCCCAATCAGAGATTTTTTAACCTGTTTTTAACTGCACTTGGACCGTTCACCACTTGTACTTAGTTCACCACATGTGCGAGTATGTTCCGGAGGAACCCGGCACATTAGAAGAAGAAGAAAAAGAAAAAGAAGAAAAAGAAGAAGAAGAAGAAGAAGAAGAAGAAGAAGAAGAAGAAGAAGAAGATCAATAGTTCTTTGTACGTTAGATGTTTGGTAGTCCATTTTTTGCGGATTTGTTATGTTTTCGTGGTAAAGAAACTCCAACATGCGGAACACTTCTCGGACGCTGGGAAATACGCTCTTTAAATTTGGCTTGTCTCGAGTTTGAAAAACGGGACAGTGTAGCAGTCTACGCCAACGTATATATTTGCAGCAAAGTCTATGCCAACGTATATATTTGCAGAAGGTATATATATTTGGAAAAAAAATATGTATTTAGTTTCGGTCACCCAGAAGTTCGCACCATTTATTCATCGATCTTTCATTGATATATTTGTGTCTGCAATATATTTATTTTAGAGAAACTATTTATTTCCATCTCAAATATGTTTTCAATATATTAAGACAGACAATATATTTTTTATAAACCGAATATATTTTTCGGTATAACATATAAATGTTTGCGTCTACAATATATAAATTAGGAAAAAAATATATTCAGACTGACGTATATATTTGCGTCTACAATATATATTTAAAAACAGAATATATATTTTTCAGAATATATATTTCTAGGAGTAACATATATATTTGTATGATATATATTTTTGGACAGAATATATATATTTCGGAGTAACATATATATTTGTCTGTATTATATATATTTTGTATTCAATATATATATATCTCGGAGTAACGTATATATTTGTCTGTATCATATATACTTTTGTATTCAGTATATATATTTACACACAACGTATATATTTATCTTACAACATATAGTCACGTATGGCGCCTCATATAAGCTGCCTTCCTTACAACATCTACTAGGAGTAACACATAGCAGGTTTGTATCAAAATGTGCATATACATTTGAGTCATATAAAAGCAAAATTCTATATTAAATATCTAAGCATGTTAAACTAAAGAAATAAAACTCAAAACTGATTATTCATTTACATGAGAAAGATTCAGCAGATGTCACCCTTCATCATCGCCTTGTATTAGGCAAAATACAAATTCAATTTATATGTCCTCAAAGTTATTAACAGCATGCATCTACAAATTAAACTGTTGTTTAACAAAACATTGTTTAGGTTGTTTTGAGCCTCCCCAGAGAGAGGGGAAGGATACATAGGAAGGATACATAGGAATCTGGGAACCGTGCCCTGCTCTTACTATCAAATAGATTCCTATGGTTCTTTGGATGATAGGCTCTGATACACAGGACCACCCTGTTTACGTAAAAGCCTTGCCTAAGAATACACCGAAGTAACACACCGGTGTCAGCCAGGCGTAAACCTTTCTGGATTCAAAGTCAAATGTGCAATCCACCAAGTCACGGCGTCTCCCACAAATAAACTGGTTGTTAATAAAATTATCTTGTAGAATTAAAAGTTCAATGTTGTGTTAAATATTGATGAATGTTGTATTAGTAACTTAGAGGACACTTGAAGTTAGTCTACAGCTGAACTATAATCTTCCAAAACATATGAGCCACATATAAAACATGAGCTACACTGCCACATAAACAACATGAGCTGCCACATGAACCAGCTACCTGTGGTATCTGCAGATTTAGTACATCTATTTGTTCTATTAAAGAATATGGCATCGGCTAATTCATCCTCCACTGCCTCTGTTAGAGATAGAATTATGTCACATATAAGTCATACTATAAAATGTATGAGAAATATTAACTAGATTATACTATTTCTCCTATAGGATGTAATGATGGAGACTTGTCTCCACTGATTAATTAGATTATACTATTTCTCCTACAGGATCTAATGAAGGAGACTTGTCTCCCCTTTTTTAACTAGATTATACTATTTCTCCTACAGGATCTAATGAAGGAGACTTGTCTCCCCTGATTAATTGTAAGTATTAATAAAGGAAAATACGCTTTCAAATTATTTTTTTAAAAAACATATTGTTTGAAATTGTCATATTTATACAAGAAACATCACGGCAGGTTAAAAAATCTACATGAAATGCAATGAAAAACACAGAGGAGGATTATACCCCAATACACGGGACCATCCAGTTTACGCCCCCATTCGATGGATGAAGACTATAATATATATGTGATGAAATTCCTTTTCTCTTATTGGTTAAACTGCTATAATATAATAACTAATGGAAAACAATTTGGACTCGCGGAGGAAAGTGATATATATATATCCAGCATTACTATTATTAGCGTGAGATGTACACGAGCGCAACTGTGAAAATTTAAATACAGTATAACTGTTTTGCTGTGGTACTAGTATGTATATTATAAATTGGATTTATTGTTCTTGTTAATTGTTCTTGATTACCGATGTTACATAAAATTATAAATATAATAATTATGGACTTTTGATCGGGTCTATATGTTGTTCTGTAGACCGGAGCCCTCGAACAATAGTACTTTAACTCAGGTCTGAAGAACCAAGTATTTACCACATCAAAATATGTGTACCATAAGTTTATAGTGCTCTACAAAAAAAAAGTCACACTTCTAAACTGTAAAATAAAAATAAAACTGAAGAATTTTTAAAATAAATTGTGATTTTAAATAGCATGCTGTAATTTATTAATAAATACATGCGAGAGGATTACTGCCTTTATTAATCTTAATCTGGTTGCGTCCACAAGGTTAGGGTACTGCTGCATGCTACTGTATTTATATCAACAAGGAAAAGTACACCATTTCCAAATGTTTGCTTTTGGCTAAAACACTTTGGGTTAAATTATAAGATAACAGATAGGTTTTGTTTTTTCTTACTAAATAATTAGTTGTTTTTTTATCTTACTAAATAATTTGCGAATACAATAATTTCTAAAAGTCAGATAGCACATGCATGGCTGAACACAGCTTAAATAGCATTCTTCATCAAAAGCAAAAATTGTTGAAATGGTATAATATTTGTGGTTTTAATAAATGAGGCAATTATGCTATAAAATGTTGTGTAACCATGGTTACATACCATAGGTAGGTCTCTCCTGATTTCTGACTCTTCTCAAACCGTACGGAGTCATCTGCACCTGCGTCTTATCTTCCTTGAGTTTGTATTGCGCCACCGAGTAATTACTGTCGGACTTTTGTGAACCGGGTCGTGGTGATTGTTGTGAGCGCCGGGGTCTTGGAGATGGTGTTCCTTCAATTCTCTGTCTGCCCGCTGACTTGATTCTACCTCCAGTCAAGCAGACTGTAAATAAAATGACGGTGGTGATATGTTTTCATAAGCCTCTTGATTAAAACTTTTCATAGATTAATATACTAAAATTAATTATAACAAAAACATTTCAATGAAACTTGGCAGATATACCTGACATTCAAATATTTATTTAATGCTTAGGAATGAAATAGTGGATTTTAGCCGTGAAATAAAAGTGGTATTTGATACGAGTAAAATATAATTTTATTTTTTCACCGCTGGAAGTTGGAACTACCTTTTTTTCAATGTTAGAAACAATCTATTTTTCAAAATAAGTGTTTAATTTATATCATTTGCTTGGAAATGTTCTAAGAAAAGGAGCTGTTGCTTTTGAAAACTGGTCAAGTATTTTAAGAATTGTTGTCATTTATAGTGGAAATATCAGTTTGCCATTTCTTTTCCAGAGTTAAATCACTGGATTGGAAATAACTCAACTATGAAAATGAGTCGAAGTTTATTGAAAAGGTTAAGTATTTTAGAAGTTATGCATGATGAATTAAAAGTAGCAATGTTACCATTATGGGCTAATATGAGCAAATGATGTCTATATACTGGTATACTGAAAGGAAAAAGAAACGCGACACGGAATTTCCGCTATATATTGTATAAACTGCACACTGTCTTAATTCTATGTAAATTCCAAGGAAATCCCAAGATGTTTTGTAAAAAACACAATTGCAGTTAGTTAGAGAAAGGACACAACTGTGATGTTGTAGACGTTTTAATCACAGTACATGCTGCAACAAGAAATTCATAAATGTTGAAGTTCCTCTTTGAAAAATTGCAAGTTCAGTACTGTATTAAACGTAAAGAGTTTTCAAACATTTTGCATCTTAAGTTTGCGCCAAATGATGAGTCTGTCAATAATGAAACTTTGCAGGAATACTATTTGCTGTGTTACATGTTGTTTTAGTCTTTTTTCCAAAAGGAAAGATCTTACGTAGCCAAGAACCATTCAATTAACAGCAGCATATTGTACATACAATATATAGCGGAAATTCCTGTGTCGTCTTTCTTTTTCCTTTCAGTATATTATATGAAATATTCTTTTTTTTTACACTGCCAATTAACGATTCATTGAACTATCTCAAGTAATTATTACAATAGTTTGACCTTTGAAAAAGAAATTTACAGAGAAAGTTGTCATAGCTAATTTGGCACAAGTCCAGTATGATTTTACTGATTAAGCATGAAACTGGGGTAACGGCCATGATAGACAATTGTTTGTTGCACTACAAAAGTAGTTTTATATCCAGTTTGTGATCAATCACTGCTCATTAAATATCTGATGGGCTGTTTTATTTCATTCTTATTGCTTCTGAGGTCATAACCCTACTCTAACTGCAGACAACCTTATTGACAGGATATCTTTCACTGTTCATTAACAAGAACAAATGCCAGAAGAACACTTGAAGATAGTTTTATACCTTAATAACTGCACTGTATCTCCTGATTTAAACAAGAGCTGTCGACTAAAACAACAAAGAAATATGTAAAAAAAAAATAAATTCTAGTGTGGTGGGGGTTGGTGGGTGGCGGGGGGAGAGAGGCAGGGTTAGGGTGTGTGTGTGTGTGTGTGTGTGTGTGTGGGGGGGGGGGGGGGGGGGGGGGGGGGGGGGGGGGGGGGGGGGGGGGGGGGGTGAGGGTGAGAGGCAGGAGTGGGTTGGGGGGAGGGATGGGGCAACATATGTGTAAAAATTGACTAAAACAACAAAGAAATATGTAAAAAAAAAAAAAATGTTTCAAGTCTGGGGCGGGGTGGGCGCAGGATGGGGGGTGGGGTGATGGGGTGAGAGGCGGGGAGGTGGGGGGGGGGGGTTGCAACATATATGTGTAAGAATTGACAAAAGCAACACAGAAATATGTAAAAAAAAAAAAAAAAAGTTTCAAGTCTGGGGCGGGGTGGGTGATGGGGTGAGAGGCGGGGGGTGTCGTGGTGGGGGCGGGGAGGGTTGCAACATATATGTGTAAGAACTGACTAAAACAACACAGAAATATGTAAAAAAAAAAAAAAAAAAAAAAAGTGTGGAGGGGAGTGGGGGCGGGGGTAGGGGGGGGGGCGTGTGGGTGAGAGGAGGGAGCCCATGCCCCAATATGGGCAAAGTAATAAGATGCATTACGCTATAACAAATCCCAAACCAAAATTATAGATATATACATGCTTACATGCAAACCTAGATCTGCCTTTATTGCACATTTTATGGGCCATCACAATTTGGGTTCCATGGGAGCCCAGAATTTGCAGAAGACAAAATTACTTATCCAACCCTTTACAACATACTATAAGGAAACCAATTCCAAAATTTAGTTCAGCTAGGACAAAAAATGTAAGAGATATAGACCTGTAAAAACAGCTTACACGCAAAATTTGATGTGAAACAGATATATTTTAAGGGCTATCAGAATTTGGGTTCCATGGGAGCCCAGGGGTTACAGGAACCAAAATTACTTAAGCAGCCCTTAAGATAATGCTATAAGGAAGCTAATGGCCAAATTTGGTTGTGCTAGGGTAAGAATTGTAAGAGATATAGACTTGTAAACTCAGCTTACACGCAAAATTTGATGTGAAATGGGGCACATTTTATGGGCTATCATAATTTGGGTTCCATGGGAGCCCATGGGTTACAGGAACCAAAATTGCTTATGCAGCTCTTAAGATAATGCTACAAGGAAGCCCATGAACTAATTTGGTTGTGGTAGGATAAGAAATGTAAGAGATATAGACTTGTAAACACAGCTTACACGCAAACCTTGATGTGGGACGCCGACGCCGACGCAGGGGTGATTACATAAGCTCTCTTATTCTTCGAATAGTCGAGCTAATAAAGGGGGTTGATCCCAATATGATAATATTAGGGAAGTATGGCCAGTAACAGTCTACATCACATCTCACATATCTGATTTATTACTAAACACATCATTAGGGAAGTATGGCCTGTAATAGTATACATCACATCTCACATAACCAGATTTATTACTAAACACATCATTAGGGAAGTATGGCCTGTAACAGTATACATCACATCCCACATAACCAGATTTATTACTAAACACATAATTAGGGAAAGATGGCCTGTAGCAGTATACATCACATCTCACATAACCAGATTTATTACTAAACACATCATTAGGGAAGTATGGCCTGTAACAGTATACATCACATCTCACATAACCAGATTTATTACTAAACACATCATTAGGAAAATATGGCCTGTAACAGTATACATCACATCTCACATAACCAGATTTATTACTAAACACATCATTAGGGAAGTATGGCCTGTAACAGTATACATCACATCTCACATAACCAGATTTATTACTAAACACATCATTAGGGAAGTATGGCCTGTAACAGTATACATCACATCTCATATAACCAGATTTATTACTAAACGTATCATTAGGGAAGTATGGCCTGTAACAGTATACATCACATCTAAGATAACCAGATTTATTACTAAACACATCATTAGGGAAGTATGGCCCGTAACAGTATACATCACATCTAAGATAACCAGATTTATTACTAAACGTATCATTAGGGAAGTATGGCCTGTAACAGTATACATCACATCTAAGATAACCAGATTTATTACTAAACACATCATTAGGGAAGTATGGCCCGTAACAGTATACATCACATCTAAGATAACCAGATTTATTACTTAACACATCATTAGGGAAGTATGGCCTGTAACAGTATACATCACATCTCACATAACCAGATTTATTACTAAACACATCATTAGGAAAATATGGCCTGTAACAGTATACATCACATCTCACATAACCAGATTTATTACTAAACACATCATTAGGGAAGTATGGCCTGTAACAGTATACATCACATCTCACATAACCAGATTTATTACTAAACACATCATTAGGGAAGTATGGCCTGTAACAGTATACATCACATCTCACATAACCAGATTTATTACTAAACGTATCATTAGGGAAGTATGGCCTGTAACAGTTTCATCACATCTCACATAACCAGATTTATTACTAAACACATCATTAGGAAAGTATGGCCCGTAACAGTATACATCACATCTAAGATAACCAGATTTATTACTAAACACATCATTAGGAAAGTATGGCCTGTAACAGTATACATCACATCTAAGATAAACAGATTTATTACTAAACATATCATTAGGGAAGTATGGCCTGTAACAGTATACATCACATCTCACATAACCAGATTTATTACTAAACACATCATTAGGGAAGTATGGCCTGTAACAGTATACATCACATCTAAGATAAACAGATTTATTACTAAACATATCATTAGGGAAGTATGGCCTGTAACAGTATAAATCACATCTCACATACCTGATTTATTACTAAACACATCATTAGGGAAGTATGGCCTGTAACAGTATACATCACATCTAAGATAACCAGATGTATTACTAAACACATCATTAGGGAAGTATGGCCTGTAACAGTATACATCACATCTCACATACCTGATTTATTACTAAACACATCATTAGGGAAGAATGGCCTGTAACAGTATACATCACATCTCACATACCTGATTTATTACTAAACACATCATTAGGGAAGAATGACCTGTAACAGTATACATCACATCTCACATAACCAGATTTATTACTCAACACATCATTAGGGAAGTATGGCCTGTGACAGTATACATCACATCTCACATACCTGATTTATTACTAAAACACATCATTAGGGAAGTATGGCTGGTACGCCTGTAAAAGTCGCCGTCATATCTCACATACCTGATTTATTACTAAACATATCATTAGGGAAGTATGGCCTGTAACAGTATACATCACATCTCACATACCTGATTTATTACTAAACATATCATTAGGGAAGTATTGCCTGTAACAGTATACATCACATCTCACATAACCAGATTTATTACTAAACACATCATTAGGAAAGTATGGCCTGTAACAGTATACATCATATCTCACATACCTGATTTATTACTAAACACATCATTAGGGAAGTATGGCCTGTAACAGTATACATCACATCTCACATACCTGATTTATTACTAAACACATCATTAGGGAAGTATGGCCTGTAACAGTATACATCACATCTCACATACCTGGTTTATTACTAAACACATCATTAGGGAAATATGGCCTCTAACAGTATACATCACATCTCACATACCTGATTTATTACTAAACATATCATTAGGGAAGTATGGCCTGTAACAGTATACATCACATCTCACATACCTGATTTATTACTAAACACATCATTAGGGAAGTATGGCCTGTAACAGTATACATCACATCTCACATACCGGTACCTGATTTATTACTAAACATATCATTAGGGAAGTATGGCCTGTAACAGTATACATCACATCTCACATACCTGATTTATTACTAAACACATCATTAGGGAAGTATGGCCGGTACGCCTGTAACAGTTGAAGTCTCATCTCACATACCTGATTTATTACTAACACATCATTAGGGAAGTATTGCTGGTAAGCCTGTAACAGTCGACGCCGCATTTCACATACCTGATTTATTACTAAACACATCATTAGGGAAGTATGGCCGGTACGCCTGTAACAGTCGACGCCGCATCTCCTCGTCTTTTCGCCGATGCCACTGCCTACTTCTCTCCTTCCGTTCTCTGTCAAATTCTGATTGGTGATAAGCATACTCCTCCTCCCTGTAAACATATAATAAACATATTTATTACATTTCTATACGAGAAATGTTAGGATTTCTGAAATAAAGACAAGTCATGATCACACATGAAAGTAACACAAAGTCTTTTTGGAGAATTCATGAAAAGCACATGCATTAATTAGGTCTAAACTTTATTGCTAAATATCTTAATCACAAGTTACCATCATGAAATGAATGGAATACAGATGTTAAAATTATACATATTATTATTATTATTATAGTGGGGTTGATAATCAAGCACTGAATGGGTAGTTTTTGTTCTTTTACTTGTTCTCATCTGCTTACGAGTGAAAAACAGCACGACTCCCATCAGTTATAGGGAATGTAGCCATACAGTCAAACAAGCTTTGTTATTGAGTTCTGAAAAACTTGAAAGGAAAGAACTATCAAACTTGGATGATAAACAAAGGTATGACCATGTGAAGGTTGTTCTAAAAAGGATATTGAAGCAGCCATTTTGAGAACTAACATCATAGGTCATGGCATATTGATAAATATCATTTAAAGCAAAGAAAATCATTAACAGATCATATAATGCATTTATACGCCTGAGTATTCCTTTGTGATAAACCTTAGAAGCACTAACCACAGAAACAATATGCGATACTTTTAAATAAAAATGTTAACCACCTTTAAACTTGCTGACCCAAAATAACTTGGGAGTCTTTGATTTACTCGTTTTATTTCCTCAAAGAACAATGTACTAACAGTAATTCAATTGTTTTTACAGGAAACCAGTGTGACAAATACTCATGTGGATCGAAGCTCAAGTGTGCATGCATGGACTACTGTATTCCCACAACACTCATAAAAGCAGAGTACTAAATCTTACAGTTCCTGTCTCTGTAACAACTCCCGCTCATGGGGATCTTCCGTTGTCTGTATTCTCTCTTCTCGTGATTTCTTCATTTCCTCACCAAGCTTAGCGTTGCGAGATTTTGCGCTGTTGAGACTTGACGCGGCACCTGTTTTGACGTTGTCGAACAGCTCGGCCGTGCGTATCACTAGGTGATCAATCTCCTTGTCCATGTCCACATTTCGTTTCCGCTGTTTTTCCTGAAATGTGTCATCAGTATTGGCTCAAAAAATGCAGCGATAAAACTTGTATTAATGGCCATGTTCAGGGTTTGCGAGTCATTAAAGCATTTGTATTTGTATTTGAATGAGTGATCAATTTGAACATATCTTCAAATAACTGATCCTCTCATTAACCAAATAAAATTGGGAGGTTTAATTGAGTTGTACCTCTATACACCTTAACATGAAGTGTGGTATAACTCTGGCAGGTACCTCTCTTTAATTGAATTATTGCACAGATACTTTCAGTGAGAACTGAACATGTTGTGTAATACAACTGGAAGAAGGTCTGTTTTGAACAAAATATCTTTTTATCCTTGGTCTTTTGTTTTATTTACCATTTCTATGTTTTGATTATTTCAATAATGTTTGACTGAACGTAAGAGTTTAATCGGATTAGAACTCTGTACAAACTAAATTATGCCTCTTTTCCATTGAATTAAAGAGGAGTTCAAGATTAATAAAGTTCATTGGATGAAAGAAAATATGAATTTTAAATAATTTTCTTGAAATAGAAATCTTAATGGAAGCGTTTAATGGATCAATGAGGTGACTATAAAGATCACGGTACAAAATGCTCTCTATATTGTAAACTGGTATTCAATCCTTCACAAATTAATTCAAGCTTGTAGATGTCAATCTTTTGATCTGGTCTCACATATTTAAATATTTAAATTGAATTGAAATCATACATATCATCGCAGGCATTTTCATTTTCTTTTTGCCATAAAACAACAAAATAAATCACGTTTTCGAGCGTACATGTGTGTTTCTGCCAGTTCATCTGATTTATTAAGTGATTGATGTATTGATTAACCAACGATTGATCCATCAACTGTCTGTATTGTAGTGTAACTAGTCCGTACAGACTTAATGCGTAGTTTTCATTGTTGCATATTGCACTGCTGCCAAAATGCCACATTCATTCAAATATCTGCACACGGGCCTGTATATGATCGCATGTCTCATGAACTCTTGATATAGACAGGTTTAAATCTTGCCCACTTAACCATGAAGTCCATTTGATTACCTTACCTAAAGTAGGGGAGGTTCTATCTCTTATTGGGCATGCTCTCACAGATACGTTTAAAAAAAAAATGTATATGTCCAGCCTGATATGTCTATTAAAAACAGAAGGTAAGCATCGAGGAAATCCCAAATATAGGCATACATCTCAAAATAACAGCTGCAGTGTTAGTTTTTGAAGTCCCACAGAGCTGGCATATGCTGCAATCAAGTTCGGAATAAATTATCTTTCCAATAATATATACTTTTGTATGTCCGCAACACACCAGAAAAGCTCTGGAGCTCGAAAAACACAGAAAACGTACCTGTTTTTAAAAATTGACCTTAAGCCAGTCCGTTTGATTCACCTATACCGTGGACTGCTGTTTAGCCTTTGTAGAAGCTCCCGCGGACACAAAAATTGATCGGCACTGTTCCTTACGCACAACATGTCTTTTTTGCACAATAAATAATGTCCAAGTACCTTTCCGATGATCACAAGATTTACCACAGTTTCAAGAATCGCAATATCCCAGACCACCATTTGCATGGAAACTTCAGAGTAGCAAGCCCGCACAAACGATTACTTTACCTATCGCTCCCAATTCATTGGTTCAATATTAAATCCAATTCATTTATCCAATAAGATAATTTCCAGCTTCCAAACGAATATTTGTGCGGACTTGCTATCCTCCAACTTCTGGCATCCTCAATGCAAACTGCGTCCTGGGATATTGCGATTCTTGAAACCATTGTAAACTTGTGATCGTTGGAAAGGTACTTGGACATTATTTATTGCATGGAAAAAGACATCGTGTCTGTGGGAGCTTCTACAAAGGCTGAACGGCTGTCCACGGGGGTCTACATAGGCGAATAAAACGGACTGGCTTAAGGTCAATTTTTAAAAACAGGTAAGTTTTCTGTGTTTTTCGAATGCCAGAGCTTTTCTGGTGGACATATGAAGTATATATTATTGGAAAGATCTTTTATTCTGGAGTTGACTGCAGCATATGCCAGCTCTGTGGGACTTCAAAAACTAACAGCTGTTGTTTTGAGATGCATGCCTATATTTGGGATTTCCTTGATGCTTACCTTCTGTTTTTAATAGACATGTAAGAATTATTCTCTTAAACCGGTATCTGTGCATGCTCTGCTGCTGACACTTACAAGAAAATATAACTATACATATATAATTGATCAACCCGCCATCAAATATGGCAGTCGTTACTTAAAATAGTCAAATTATTTTCAAAATAATCCATACCTTGTGGTATGATTCAGTGAGTGTGCGTGTGTTGTGGGTAGGGTGGGGGTGGAGTGGGCGAGTATTAAATAAGATTATAAGTAGCTGAATGCTTCCTTCTCTGATTCCACTAATTGCAGTGGGTATTTACTGTTTAAGGTTGTTTTGTTGAGGTATCCGGAACCTGGGATTTATGTTGATATTTGTGGGTGACAAATATGGTTGGTCTCAATAGCTGTATGTAAATACAAGTATAAAGGTAAGAGCATTACTGTTTTCTCCCCATAGAGCTAGTTGTACAGTAGACCGGTAGGAATCCACTTCCCAATAATACACACAGGTTTATCAGGCTTCTGATTATTCTTTGATTGATTACAATCTATAGCTGTCCAGATTATATGGTTGGGAAATATTCTATAGTATAACTTGCAGGTCATTATCTGTAAAGTATGCTAACACTGTCCAGATTATATGATTGAGATATATTCTATAAGTATAACTTCCAGGTCATCCTATATATATATATATATATATAGTATGTTTACATTGTCCAGATTATATGGTTGATATATATTATATAATATAACGTCCAGGTCATTCTATATACAGTATGCTTACATTGTCCAGATTATATGGTTGAGAAATATTCTATAGTATAACTTGCAGGTCATTATCTATAAAGTATGCTAACACTGTCCAGATTATATGATTGAGATATATTCTATAAGTATAACTTCAAGGTCATCCTATATATATATATATATAGTATGTTTACATTGTCAAGATTATATGGTTGATATATTTTATATAATATAACGTCCAGGTCATTCTATATACAGTATGCTTACATTGTCCAGATTATATGGTTGAGAAATATTCTATAGTATAACTTGCAGGTCATTATCTATAAAGTATGCTAACACTGTCCAGATTATATGATTGAGATATATTCTATAAGTATAACTTCCAGGTTATCCTATATATATATATATATAGTATGTTTACATTGTCCAGATTATATGGCTGATATATATTATATAACGTCCAGGTCATTCTATATACAGTATGCTTACATTGTCCAGATTATATGGTTGAGAAATATTCTATAGTATAACCTCCAGGTCATTCTCTATACAGTATCAATGTCCAGATTATATGGTTGAGATATATTCTTTGGTATAACTTCCAGGTCATTCTCTATGTAGTATGCGTACATTGTCCAGATTATATGGTTGAGATATATTCTATAGTACAACTTCCAGGTCATTCTATATAAAGTATGCTTACACTGTCCAGATTATATGGTTGAGATATATTCTATAGTATAACTTCCAGGTCATTCTATATATAGTATGCTTACACTGTCCAGATTATATGGTTGAGATATGTTCTATATAATAATTTCCAGGTTATTCTCTATATAGTATGCTTACACTGTCCAGATTATATAGTTGAGATATGTTCTATATTTTAACTTCCAGGTCATTCTATATACACTATGCTTACACTGTCCAGATTGTAAGATTGAGATATATTCTATAGTATAACTTTCAGGTCATTATATATATATATAGTATGCTTACACTGTCTAGATTATATGATTGAGATATGTTCTATATTATAACTTCCAGGTCATTCTCTGTATGGTATGCTTACACTGTCCAGATTATATGGTTGAGATATGTTCTATATTATAACTTCCAGGTCATTCTCTGTATGGTATGCTTACACTGTCCAGATTATATGGTTGAGATATGTTCTATATTATAACTTCCAGGTCATTCTCTGTATGGTATGCTTACACTGTCCAGATTATATGGTTGAGATATGTTCTATATTATAACTTCCAGGTCATTCTCTGTATGGTATGCTTACACTGTCCAGATTATATGGTTGAGATATGTTCTATATTATAACTTCCAGGTCATTCTCTGTATGGTATGCTTACACTGTCCAGATTATATGGTTGAGATATGTTCTATATTATAACTTCCAGGTCATTCTCTGTATGGTATGCTTACACTGTCCAGATTATATGGTTGAGATATGTTCTATATTATAACTTCCAGGTCATTCTATATACAGTATGCTCACACTGTCCAGATTGTAAGATTTAGATATATTCTATATTATAACTTCCAGGTCATTCTCTGTATGGTATGCTTACACTGTCCAGATTATATGGTTGATATATGTTCTATATTATAACTTCCAGGTCATTCTATATACAGTATGCTTACACTGTCCAGATTATATGACTGATATATATTATATAGTATGACTTCCATGTCATTCTGCATATAGTATGCTTACATTGTCCAGATTTCATGGTTGAGACATATTTTATATTATAACTTCCAGGTCATTCTATATACAGCATGCTTACACTGTCCAGATTATATGGTAGAGATATATTCTGTAGTATAACCTCCAGGTCATTCTTTATTTACAGTATACTTACACTGTCCAGATTATATGGTTGAGATATATTGTATGGTTGAGATATATTGTATAGTATAGTATAATGTCCAGGTCATTCTCTATACTTACACTGTCCAGATTATATGATTAAGATATATTCTGTAGTTATAATAACCTCCAGGTCATTCTATATTTACAATATGCTTACACTGTCCAGATTATAAGGTTGAGATATACTGTATAGTATAACGTCCAGGTCATTCTCTTTACTTACACTGTCCATATTATATGGTTAAGATATATTCTATTTATGCTAAATGGGACAATGCACATTTTACAGGCTTTCACAATTTGGGTTACATGAGAGCCCAGGGATTATATGAACCAAAATCACTTATTAAGTTTTTTAAAACTACTAGTTGGTTGATCTGGAACAAGAAATGTAAGAGATATAGACCTGTAAACACCGATTACATGCAAAACTCAAGGAATGAAAGGCCGATGCAGGGGTAATTTCCATATTCACCCATTTAACAAAAGGCGGTCATTTATAGGAGGCCATAACAATTATTTGACATATTATACCTCTAAAATGCTTGGGGGAGATATTTTTCTAAACTAGACCTCAAGTCAGGCTACTGGTAAGTGCATTTTTCTCTAATAAACTAGACCTCAAGTCAGGATACTGGCAAGTGTAGTTTGTCTAAACTAGACCTCAAGTCAGGATACTGGCAAGTGTAGTTTCTCTAAACTAGACCTCAAGTCAGGCTACAGGCAAGTGTATTTTTCTCTAATAAACTAGACCTCAAGTCAGGATACTGGCAAGTGTAGTTTCCCTTAAACTACACCTACTTGGTGGGTGAGTGGGGCTGGGGGTAAACGTGGGTATACAATACATAAGCTGTTAATGTTTTTCATTCCAAAGTTTTGAGCAATAAAGTTTTGTCAAACCACAAAATTGCATGTCATGCTATATTCACTTGTCAGTTATTTGTATCCAGTTTGTTACACAATATTCACTTGTCATTTAATTGTATCCAATTAGTGCCAATTATCCTCATGAAAAACTTGTTCTCCACTTGGTTATGGTTCCTCCAACATGTAATTACCGTATTGTGACCTTCATTAGACATTGTATGTGACATTTTAACAATATGTGAACTATATATCCATGTTAACATAATGACAAAACATTCAATAGATAAATAATATCCACAAACCATCCTTTTCCATGTTTTCTTATTTTTTTCTTGTGTAAGATGTCTTAAAAATGTTAGTTCTGCCATTTTTATATTGCTTTTTACCCTTTAACTTGTTAAATGTATAAATTGTCATCGATGTTTAATTTGTATAAGGTGTAATCAGAGCCCTGAATCTCTGGCACTCGACGTGGAGTGTATTAAAGACTTGTCTACAGTATTTGACGATATGCCTCTTGACCATCTGATTCTACACAGACTTAAGCATGAAGATATAAATTATTATAGAATACAAATGTTTACATTCTTTCATTTAAATTTATCGAAATTTTAACAATATTTTTCTCCGACTAAATAAATGTGTAAGAAAAATGGGGCGCTATGTTATTTAAATGAAATGAGAACTGAATTGATGTTTATTACCCTTCAGGGTTTACAATGTCCAGCTGCTGATCAATCATTACCCGAAAACACCCCTTAGAATTTAAATTGTCACATAAATGGAATGGTCTGAATTCAAAGAAAGAGCAGTCTATTATATATATATGTAGCGGGTTACGGGTTAACAACTTATCAACATATTATAGGTTATATAGAGCTGGTCCCAGAGAGAGAGAGGATAGAGCAATCCGGGATCACCCTACACTTGCAAGTAGATTCCCCTGGTACTTTATAATACATGCACAGAGGATAGACTCATTATACATGAGACCGTGGTTTACATCCACATGAAGCTGTGGGAGCTACAACTAGACCCACTATTTAAACAAGACATGTTTTTGGTTCAAGACCTAAACTTGGCTGTATATAAATTCACCCTCACAATCAAATTTTGGCCAAAGGAAAAACCTGTTAATAATGGCACATTACTACAAGCGTGATGATTATATCCTTCCCAATAAAAAGATTTATCCAAAGTCAGATTTATTGGTTCTCCTGGCGTATTTTTAGAGAATTGATTTGACTTTCTACATCAGTTTGACACATACCCTACATCAGTTTGACACATACCCTACATCAGTTTGACACATACCCTACATCAGTTTGACACATACACAAAAATGCGCAAAGGACGCAGAGCAAAACTGTTTAATTCTTTACTGTTAAACATCAAATAAACTATCAGACAATTTAGATTAAAAATCTGCTCTATAAACAGGGTAAGTACTGAATGATGAATGATTCTTTTCACCATGAAATTCAGACAGCTCTGGTACCCATATATTTGCAAAGTTCACACTCATCAAATGCATGTTCGCATAAAAGATTGTACCAGCGATTTGGCTATACTTATACTTGTGGTGCATGAAAAGTGCTCCGATATTTAGCGTGGAAAATGGCATCAAGATAAGACAACATAACCTAGCATCGAAAAGAACTCATGCATGCATGATGGTCTCTTTTGGCAATGCAGACAATGGTTGCCAAATCCTCCAAAAAATCCTTACATGTGACGGGACATAAATGGAAATAAGTAAAACAATATCAACAGGCAACAATGTGTGTCCCATTTTTAATGAACAAAATATTGATCCTGAAATAGTTTCATATTTTCTTTCAGGGCCTTTGTTTTCATTCCGTAAAATTATTGAAATAATCGTGAATTACGTTATGCTGTAGCTACTTCATGCTTTAAAACGAATAACTTTAGTGTCAAAGTACTGTTAAGTTTAGGTCTTTAACTTGACCAACTCTGTTTGCAGTGATTCTGTGGGATCATGAATATAATCTTTATCTAATCTCTATCCCCTAGGTTGCTCCATTTATTATAATGGAATTCAATACCCATTTATGATATAAACAAGAAATGTCACTGTAAGTGACAAATGCCCCCGAAGTGGTTTTGACCTTTGACCTCTAAGTGTGACCTTGACCTTGGAGCCACGGACCTGGATTTTGCAAGTGACAGATCATCTTGTTGTGGTGAGCTCTTTTGCCAAGTTATTTGAAAATCTGTACAAGAATGTCAGAGTTATTAACCGTAAACGAAAGCACTTCTGTTTGACCTTCAACCTCTAAGTGTAACCTTGACCTTGGAGCCAGGGACCTGGATTTTGCACGTCATCTTGTTGTAGTGAGCACTTGTGCCAAGTTATTGGAAAATTCATCTAGGAATGTCAGAGTTATTGACTGGACACGATCGGACGGACGAACGGACGGACTGACGGACGGTGCGACTACTATATGCCACCCTTCAGAGGCATAAAAAACAATAGACAATAAGAAGGAATAACAAGAGGCCCTCTTGGGCCTGTATTGCTCTACTTGCTGTATAGAGCATGTGTCATCATAAAAAGACAAACCAAGAATAAAGACTGCTAAAAAAAGCTTCTTGTTTTAGGAGAAGAAATCTTCTTGGTGTTTCACTTTTGCACTGTTTAAATGTTTGGTAACTGCTTCAGTATTGCTGTGCGTCCCTTTAACACAAATAACCTTAAGGCAAAATAGTATTCTGTTCAATTGACTGAATTGCATCTTTCCCTTATTTTATTTTATTGTGCCTACTTTATGAGCTGAAAACATCTTGCCTCATTTTACATCATTTAATAATATATAAAAATAGAAATAAGCAACAACACAATCCATTCACCTTTCAATACTAGTTAGTCTCATAATTAATTAATTTGCAATTAATATACACACTTTTAGGCAGGTATATATCTTGAATTTACCTACCTTTGATCTAGAAGTGCCTTTACCTAAATCCATATCCAATATTTTTTGTTTTAAAATGACTATTATCTATCGCATAATCATTGAATCCATATTGCGATCGTCTCTAATTCCATAACAATAGACAGATTTTATCTTCCTCTAAGCCCCAATATTTTCGTGGTTTTTTTTATCAACTGGATTTAAATATTTTCAAATCTGTGCAATGATTTTGTATGGCTGATAGTTAAGATCAACATTCACAATATGGGCTCCTGTTTTCATTTTTTTTAAGGTCAAAGACATGACACCATAAGTAATTTATTTAACGACACACCACTGTGGTTTTAAATTTTACTTTTCCTTACAACTTAATTACGTAGTCTCCACATGAGTGTGTCATATGAGCCACCATATTAAAATCAGATCTGCAGAGCAATCTGGATTTTCTACCAATTTGATATATATCATTAACTTTTTTGTATGGGTATAAACAGTTGAGCTCTATTTCCACATGTGGCATAACCTTATATGTAATCCACAAGCAAATATATCACCATTATGTTCAACATTTCAAGCTAGGTCAATTCCGCTGGTATCACCACATAGAGTTAATCAGACCTACAAATAAGCAATACTTTGATATATCTGAATGTCAACAACTTTCCAATAGTCGCAATCACAGTTGGAATTTAGAATATTTTTCATCAATTTATATGTGGGTGAACTTTTCAAGCAAAGTGTCAATATTGAAAAAGCTGAGATATTAACCAACAAATTTTTAAATCCAGTTATTAGAAGTAAGCGACTAAAAAAAAAACCTGCCAATTTAAATGATAAGCACAAGCAGATTTAATTGGCATTTGTTTTTAATAGTTTGCAAGCAACAAGTTGTCGAGGAAAAACCAGAAGCCTCAGTGAGGATTCAAACTTGGAAGGTGGACGCTTTTCAATGTCACCACAAAACCTAGCTTTATGGCCTGACTGTATAAATATATCTATGTACATTTGCCCTTAGCCTACTACAGCTATCTCTTCTGTAAAAATACTTAAATTGGGTCTTTTGGTATAAACACTGATATATATTACTCAAAGTTTGCTAAGCACCAAACGTCTCCTTTTCAACTTCACAATTTCACCCCCAATACCACGCGAAACTGTGTTTTTAAGGGTGACAAAACAAAATCAACTGTTGAGTTTTATGCTGTTGGTAAAACCAGCCAGCATAAAATGTTGAATTGAAATCTTCGTGCTTAGCAAACTTTGAGTAGTGTATTATTTTCATTAGGTACTTTTCTCATTTACAAAAAAGAGAAAAGAAGAGGTTTTCAAATACCTGTCATACTTATTTATGGGTTATTTCAAATACATCTTTTTGTCAGAGTATTTCATTGAAAGATGTGCAGATCTAATTAAGCATATAGAAAGGACTGCTTAGCATTTCTTAGATGTTTTTCGAAATAAAATCATATTCATTGCTGATAATTTTTCTTTTATTTATTTATGTGAAATGATAACACATTTTAATTCAATCGATATCAAAAAGAAATGTATTTATTATACGATTTTAACTGTGTACTTTAAGATAATTTTAAAAGTGCAGATTTACTATAAATATCTTGACCCATTAAACGGTGTATCGATCAACAGCACCGCTGTGTACACACACCTTCTCAAAACGAAGCTTACAAACCTGTTTTTTAATTGTCTAAAAAGTAAATATATGTAAACAACAAGCATATAAATGTATTAACTATATACACATATCACTCATTATCAAACAATGTAAAATAGCCCACTTTCTATAACAAACATCTTATTTAGTATTTTGTAATTTTTTTAAAATGGAAAATCTGCAGTTTATGCATGCAATAAAAGAGGACAGTCTGTTGAATGTTTTAAGTTTTCAAAAAATATAGTCCTCCCTCCATCACCCCCTCCCCATCAGTCACATCCCTTAGCATATCAAACACATCCAATCTCCCATCTGGCACATCCCCTTCACAATCAATCACATGCCCTCCCAATTAATCACATTGCCTTCCCCATCAGTCATATCTGCTCACTATCAGTCACATCCCCTCACCATCAGTCACATTGCCTTCGCCCTCAATCACAAAACCTCCCAATTAGTCACATTGCCTTCACCATCAATCACATCCGCTCACCATCAGTCATATCCCCTCACCATCGGTCTCATTGCCTTTGCCATCAATCACATAACCTCCCAATTAGTCACACTGCCTTCGCCATCAATCACATAACCTCCCAATTAGTCAAATTGCCTTCCCCATCAGTCACATCCGCTCACCATCAGTCACAATGCCTTCACCATCAATCACATAACCTCCCAATTAGTCACATTGCCTTCGCCATCAATCACATAACCTCCCAATTAGTCAAATTGCCTTCCCCATCAGTCACATCCGCTCACCATCAGTCACATCCCCTTCCCCATCAATCACATAACCTCCCAATTAGTCACATTGACTTCCCCATCAGTCACATCCGCTCACCATCAGTCATATCCCCTTCCCCATTAATCACATAACCTCCCACATCAGACATATCCACTCCCATATCTCAAAAATCTCCTTACCAATCAGTCACAATCTCTCTGCAATCTGGTACATTTTATCCACCATATAGGACACCCACTCCACTATGACCTCCCATCAGTCACATCCCCTCCCTATCAGACACATTAGTCATGTTCCTTCCTCATCAGTCACATTCTCTCCCAATCAGACACATCAGCCATGTTCCTTCCCCATCAGGCATGTTCCTTCCCCATCAGTCATATCCCTCCCAATCATACACATCAGTCATGATCCTTCCCCATCAGTCATGTTCCTTCCCCATCAGACACATCCCCTCCCAATCATACACATCAGCCATGTTCCTTTCCCATCAGTCATGTTCCTCTCCCATCAGTCACATCCCCTCCAAATCATACACATCAGCCATGTTCCTTCCCCATCCTTCACATCCCCTCCCAATCATACACAGCAGTCATGTTCCTTCCCCATCAGTCACATCCCCTCCCAATCAAACACATCAGCCATGTTCCTTCCCCATCAGTCACATCCCCTCCCAATCATACACATCAGTCATGCTCCTTCCTCATCAGTCATGTGCCTTCCCCATCAGTCATGTTCCTTTCCCATCAGTCACATCCCCTTTCAATCATACACATCAGTCATGCTCCTTCCCCATCAGTCATGTTCCTTCCCCATCAGTCACATCCCTTTCCAATCATACACATCAGCCATGTGCCTTCCCTATTAGGCATGTTCCTTCCCGATCAGTCACATCACCTCCCAATCATACACATCAGTCATGTTCCTTCCCCATCATTCACATCCCCTCCCCATCTGGCAAATTTACTTCTACAGGTTGCACATCTAATCCCCCATATCACACATCCCATCCCCATCTGACACCTCCTCTATTCCCTCCCCATTACATACATCCCCTCCATATCAGACACATTTCCCTACTTCATCCCAACTTGATGAGATGTCAAATTTAGGATGTGAACTAGCTTGTATAACCATTGAAATAAAATGATTTAAAATGCAGTGTCAGCCAGTAAAACTAGCATTTACCACCAAAATGCATCAAAAATGTGCAAACCTCATGTTCCAAGATGTGTCCACATCGTGCATCTGTGTCTTTTTTACGATTGTTAGCCTCAGTTTCCAACATGTCATGAGTAACCTATACACAAAACACATCAACACACTTCAATCACATGCAATACATGCAGGTATGCTACAAATCACAATATAGAAAGTGCTTCAGTAGATTAACCCTGCAAGTCCAAAACACAAGTAGTGGTGTAGATTAACCCCCATGTTCCCAATACAAGCTGTGGTGTAGATTAACCCCCATGTCCCCAATACAAGCAGTGGTGTACAGTAACCCCTTTGTCCCCCAATACAAGCAGTGGTGTAGCTTAACCCCGTGTCCCAATACAAGCAGTGGTGTAGATTAACCTCCACTATGTCCCCCAATACAAACAGATTAACCCCAATATCCCCAATACAGGCAGAGGTGTAGATTAACCCCCATGTCTCCCAATACAAGTAATGGTGTAGATTAACACTGATGTCTCCCAATACAAGTAGTGGTGTACATTAACCCTGATGTCTCCCAATACAAGCAGTGGTGTATATTAACCCCCATGTCTCCCAATACAAGCAGTGGTGTAGATTAACCCCCATGTCTCCCAATACAAGCAGTGGTGTAGATTAACCCCCATGGCTCCCAATACAAGCAGTTGTGTAGATTAACCCCCATGTCTCCCAATACAAGTAGTGGTGTAGATTAACCCCCATGTCTCCCAATACAAGCAGTGGTGTAGATTAACCCCCATGTCTCCCAATACAAGTAGTGGTGTAGATTAACCCCCATGTCTCCCAATACAAGCAGTGGTGTAGATTAACCCCCACGTCTCCCAATACAAGCAGTGGTGTAGATTAACCCCCATGTCTCCCAATACAAGTAGTGGTGTAGATTAACCCCCATGTCTCCCAATACAAGCAGTGGTGTAGATTAACCCACATGTCTCCCAATACAAGTAGTGGTGTAGATTAACCCACATCTTCCCAATATAAGTAGTGGTGTAGATTAACCCCCATGTCTCCCAATACAAGCAGTGGTGTAGATTAACCCCCATGTCTCCCAATACAAGTAGTGGTGTAGATTAACCCCCATGTCTCCCAATACAAGCAGTGGTGTAGATTAACACCCATGTCTCCCAATACAATCAGTGGTGTAGATTAACCAATAAGTCCCCAATACAAGTAGTGGTGTAGATTAACCTCCATGTCTCCCAATACAAGTAGTGGTGTAGATTAACCCCCATGTCTCCCAATACAAGTAGTGGTGTATATTAACCCACATCTTCCCAATACAAGCAGTGGTGTAGATTAACCCCCATGTCCCCCAATACAAGCAGTGGTGTAGATTAACCACCATGTCTCCCAATACAAGTAGTGGTGTAGATTAACCCCCATGTCTCCCAATACAAGCAGTGGTGTAGATTAACCCACATGTCCCCAATACAAGCAGTGGTGTAGATGAACCCCCATGTCACCCAATAGAAGCAGTGGTGTAGATTAATCCCTATGTCTCTCAATACAAGGAGTGGTGTAGATTAACACCCATGTCTCCCAATACAAGTAGTAGTGTAGATTAACCCACATGTCCCCAGTACAAACAGTGGTGAAGAGTAACCCACATGTCTCCCAATAAAAGGTATGGTGTAGAGGAACCCCCATGTCTCCCAATACAAGTAGTGGTGTAGATTAACGCATATGTCCTCAATACAAGCAGTGGTGTAGATTATCCCACATGTCCCCAATACAAGCAGTGTTGTAGATTAACCTCCATGTCTCCCAATACAAGTAGTGGTGTAGATTAACCAACATGTCCCCAATACAAGCAGTAGTGTAGATTAACCCACATGTCCCCAAGACAAGTAGTGGTGTAGATTAACCCCCATATCTCCCAATACAAGTAGTGGTGTAGAGTAACTAACATGTCTCCCAATACAAGTAGTGGTGTAGATTAACCCCCATGTCCCCAATACAAGTAGTAGTGTAGATTAACCCCCATGTCCCCAATACAAGCAGTGGTGTAGATTAACCCACATGTCTCCCAATACAAATAGTGGTGTAGAGTAACCCCCATGTCTCCCAATACAAGTAGTGGTGCTGAGTAACCCACATGTCTCCCAATACAAGTAGTGGTGTAGATTAACCCACATGTCCCCAATACAAGTAGTGGTGTAGATTAACCCACATGTCCCAAATACAAGCAGTGGTGTAGATTAAACCCACATGTCCCCAATACAAGCAGTGTTGTAGATTAACCCCCATGTCTCCCAATACAAGTAGTGGTGTATACTAACCCACATGTCCCCAATACAAGTAGTGGTGTAGATTAACCCCCATGTCTCTCAATACAAGTAGTGGTGTAGATTAACCCACATGTCTCCCAATACAAGTAGTGGTGTAGATTGACCTCCATGTCTCCCCATACAAGTAGTGGTGTAGATTAACCCCCGTGTCTCCTAATACAAGTAGTGGTGTAGATTAACCCACATGTCCCCAATACAAGCAGTGGTGTAGATTAACCCACAAGTCCCCAATACAAGTAGTGGTGTAGATTAACCCCAATATCTCCCAATACAAGTAGTGGTGTAGAGTAACTCACATGTCTCCCAATACAAGTAGTGGTGTAGATTAACCCCCATGTCCCCAATACAAGTAGTAGTGTAGATTAACGCCCATGTCCCCAATACAAGCAGTGGTGGTGGTGTAGATTAACCCACATGTATCCCAATACAGGTAGTGGTGTATATTAACCCACATGTCTCCCAATACAAGTAGTGGTGTAAATTAACCCACATGTCTCCCAATACAAGTAGTAGTGTAGATTAACCCCCATGTCCCCAATACAAGCAGTGGTGTAGATTAACTCACATGTCTCCCAATACAAGTAGTAGTGTAGATTAACCCCCATGTCCCCAATACAAGCAGTGGTGTACATTAACCCACATGTCTCCCAATACAAGTAGTGGTGTAGATTAACCCCCATGTCCCCAATACAAGTAGTAGTGTAGATTAACCCCCATGTCCCCAATACAAGCAGTGGTGTAGATTAACCCACATGTCTCCCAATACAAGTAGTGGTGTAGATTAACCCACATGTCTCCCAATACAAGTAGTAGTGTATATTAACCCACATGTCCCCAATACAAGTAGTGGTGTAGATTAACACCCTTGTCTCTCAATACAAGTAGTGGTGTAGATTTACCCACATGTCTCCCAATACAAGTACTGGTGTAGATTAACCTCCATGTCTCCCCATACAAGTAGTGGTGTAGATTAACCCCCGTGTCTCTCAATACAAGTAGTGGTGTAGATTAACCCACATGTCCCCAATACAAGTAGTGGTGTAGATTAACCCCAATATCTCCCAATACAAGTAGTGGTGTAGATTAACCCCCATGTCTCCCAATACAAGTAGAGGTGCAGAGTAACCAACATGTCTCCCAATACAAGTAGCGGTGTAGATTAACCCCCATGTCCCCAATACAAGTAGTGGTGTAGATTAACCCACATGTCCCAAATACAAGCAGTGGTGTAGATTAACCCCCATGTCTCCCAATACAAGTAGTGGTGTAGATTAACCAACATGTCCCCAATACAAGTAGTGGTGTAGATAAACCCCCATGTCTCCCAATACAAATAGTGGTGTAGATTAACCCCCATGTCTCCCAATACAAGTAGCGGTGTAGATTAAGGCACATATTTTCAATACAAACAGTGGTGTATATTAACCCACATGTCTAGAATACAAGCAGTGGTGTAGATTAGCCCCCATGATTCCCAATACAAGCAGTGGTGTAGATTAACCCCCATGTCTCCCAGTACAAGTAGTGGTGTAGAGTAACCCACATGTCCCCAATACAAGTAGTGGTGTAGAGTAACCCACATGTCTCCCAATACAAGAAGTGGTGTAAAGTAACCCCCATGTCTCCCAATACAAGTAGTGGTGTAGACTAACCCATGTCCCCAATACAAGCAGTGGTGTAGATTAACCCCCCCATGTCTCCCAATACAAGTAGTGGTGTAGATTAACCCCATGTCTCCCAATATAAGTAGTGGTGTAGAGTAACACCCATGTCTCCCAATACAAGTAGTGGTGTAGATTAAACCCCATGTCTCCCAATACAAGTAGTGGTGTAGATTAACCCACATGTCCCCCAATACAAGTAGTGGTGTAGATTAACCCCCATGTCTCCCAATACATGCAGCTCTGTAGATTAATCCCCATGTCTCCCAATACAAGTAGTAGTGTATATTAACCCACATGTCCCCAATACAAGTAGTGGTGTAGATTAACACCCATGTCTCTCAATACAAGTAGTGGTGTAGATTTACCCACATGTCTCCCAATACAAGTACTGGTGTAGATTAACCTCCATGTCTCCCCATACAAGTAGTGGTGTAGATTAACCCCCGTGTCTCTCAATACAAGTAGTGGTGTAGATTAACCCACATGTCCCCAATACAAGTAGTGGTGTAGATTAACCCCAATATCTCCCAATACAAGTAGTGGTGTAGAGTAACCCCCATGTCTCCCAATACAAGTAGAGGTGCAGAGTAACCAACATGTCTCCCAATACAAGTAGCGGTGTAGATTAACCCCCATGTCCCCAATACAAGTAGTGGTGTAGATTAACCCACATGTCCCAAATACAAGCAGTGGTGTAGATTAACCCCCATGTCTCCCAATACAAGTAGTGGTGTAGATTAACCAACATGTCCCCAATACAAGTAGTGGTGTAGATAAACCCCCATGTCTCCCAATACAAATAGTGGTGTAGATTAACCCCCATGTCTCCCAATACAAGTAGCGGTGTAGATTAAGGCACATATTTTCAATACAAACAGTGGTGTATATTAACCCACATGTCTAGAATACAAGCAGTGGTGTAGATTAGCCCCCATGATTCCCAATACAAGCAGTGGTGTAGATTAACCCCCATGTCTCCCAGTACAAGTAGTGGTGTAGAGTAACCCACATGTCCCCAATACAAGTAGTGGTGTAGAGTAACCCACATGTCTCCCAATACAAGAAGTGGTGTAAAGTAACCCCCATGTCTCCCAATACAAGTAGTGGTGTAGACTAACCCATGTCCCCAATACAAGCAGTGGTGTAGATTAACCCCCCCATGTCTCCCAATACAAGTAGTGGTGTAGATTAACCCCATGTCTCCCAATATAAGTAGTGGTGTAGAGTAACACCCATGTCTCCCAATACAAGTAGTGGTGTAGATTAAACCCCATGTCTCCCAATACAAGTAGTGGTGTAGATTAACCCACATGTCCCCCAATACAAGTAGTGGTGTAGATTAACCCCCATGTCTCCCAATACATGCAGCTCTGTAGATTAATCCCCAGGTCTCTCAATACAAGCAGTAGTCTAGATTAACCCCCATGTCTCCCAATACAAGCAGTGGTGTAGAGTAACCCCAATGTCTCCCAATACAAGTAGTGGTGTAGATTAACCCTCATGTCTCCCAATACAAGTATTGGTGTAGAGTAACCCCCATGTCTCCAATACAAGCAGTGGTGTAGATTAACCCACATGTCCCCCAATACAAACAGATTAAGCCCCATGTCCCTCAAAACAAGCAGTTGTGTAGATCAACCCCCATGTCTCCCAATACAAGTAGTGGTGTAGAGTAACCCCCATGTCTCCCAATACAAGTAGTGGTGCAGAGTAACCCACATGTCTCCCAATACAAGTAGTGGTGTAGATTAACCCACATGTCTCCCAATACAAGTAGTGGTGTAGATTAACCTCCACGTCTCCCCATACAAGTAGTAGTGTAGATTAACCCCCATGTCTCCCAATACAAGTAGTGGTGTAGATTAACCCACATGTCTCCCAATACAAGTAGTGGTGTAGATTAACCTCCACGTCTCCCCATACAAGTAGTAGTGTAGATTAACCCCCATGTCTCCCAATACAAGTAGTGGTGTAGATTAACCCACATGTCCCCAATACAAGCAGTGGTGTAGATTAACCCACATGTCCCCAATACAAGTAGTGGTGTAGATTAACCCCCATTTCTCCCAATACAAGTAGTGGTGTAGAGTAACTCACATGTCTCCCAATACAAGTAGTGGTGTAGATTAACTCCCATGTCCCCAATACAAGCAGTGGTGTAGAGTAACCCCAATGTCTCCCAATACAAGAAGTAGTGTAGATTAACCCCCATGTCTCCCAATACAAGTATTGGTGTAGAGTAACCCCCATGTCTCCAATACAAGCAGTGGTGTAGATTAAAACACATGTCCCCTAATACAAACAGATTAAGCCCCATGTCCCTCAAAACAAGCAGTTGTGTAGATCAACCCCCATGACTCCCAATACAAGTAATGGTGTAGATTAACCCCCATGTCTCCCAATGTAAGCAGTGGTTTGATCAACCCCCATGTCTCCCAATACAAGTAGTGGTGTAGATTAACCCACATGTCTCCCAATACAAGTAGTGGTGTAGATTAACCTCTATGTCTCCCCATACAAGTAGTGGTGTAGATTAACCCCCATGTCTCCCAATACAAGTAGTGGTGTAGATTAACCCACATGTCCCCAATACAAGCAGTGGTGTAGATTAACCCACATGTTCCCAATACAAGTAGTGGTGTAGATTAACCCCCATGCCTCCCAATACAAGTAGTGGTGTAGAGTAACTCACATGTCTCCCAATACAAGTAGTGGTGTAGATTAACCCCCATGTCCCCAATACAAGTAGTAGTGTAGATTAACCCCCATGTCCCCAATACAAGCAGTGGTGTAGATTAACCCCCATGTCTCCCAATACAAGTTGTGGTGCAGAGTAACCCACATGTCTTCCAATACAAGTAGTGGTGTAGATTAACCCCCATGTTCCCAATACAAGTAGTGGTGTAGATTAACCCACATGTCCCAAATACAAGCAGTGGTGTAGATTAACCCCCATGTCTCCCAATACAAGTAGTAGTGTAGATTAACCCCCATGTCTCCCAATACAAGTAGTGGTGTAGATTAACCCACATGTCCCTAATACAAGCAGTGGTTTAGATTAACCCCCATGTCTCCCAATACAAGCAGTGGTGTAGAGTAACCCCAATGTCTCCCAATACAAGTAGTGGTGTAGATTAACCCCCATGTCTCCCAATACAAGTATTGGTGTAGAGTAACCCCCATGTCTCCAATACAAGCAGTGGTGTAGATTAACCCACATGTCCCCCAATACAAACAGATTAAGCCCCATGTCCCTCAAAACAAGCAGTTGTGTAGATCAACCCCCATGTCTCCCAATACAAGTAGTGGTGTAGAGTAACCCCCATGTCTCCCAATACAAGTAGTGGTGCAGAGTAACCCACATGTCTCCCAATACAAGTAGTGGTGTAGATTAACCCACATGTCTCCCAATACAAGTAGTGGTGTAGATTAGCCTCCATGTCTCCCCATACAAGTAGTGGTGTAGATTAACCCCCATGTCTCCCAATACAAGTAGTGGTGTAGATTTACCCACATGTCCCCAATACAAGCAGTGGTGTAGATTAACCCACATGTCCCCAATACAAGTAGTGGTGTAGATTAACCCCCATGTCTCCCAATACAAGTAGTGGTGTAGAGTAACTCACATGTCTCCCAATACAAGTAGTGGTGTAGATTAACCCCCATGTCCCCAATACAAGCAGTGGTGTAGAGTAACCCCAATGTCTCTCAATACAAGAAGTGGTGTAGATTAACCCCCATGTCTCACCCATACAAGTATTGGTGTAGAGTAACCCCCATGTCTCCAATACAAGCAGTGGTGTAGATTAACCCACATGTCCCCTAATACAAACAGATTAAGCCCCATGTCCCTCAAAACAAGCAGTTGTGTAGATCAACCCCCATGTCTCCCAATACAAGTAATGGTGTAGATTAACCCCCATGTCTCCCAATGCAAGCAGTGGTTTGATCAACCCCCATGTCTCCCAATACAAGTAGTGGTGTAGATTAACCCACATGTCTCCCAATACAAGTAGTGGTGTAGATTAACCTCTATGTCTCCCCATACAAGTAGTGGTGTAGATTAACCCCCATGTCTCCCAATACAAGTAGTGGTGTAGATTAACCCACATGTCCCCAATACAAGCAGTGGTGTAGATTAACCCACATGTTCCCAATACAAGTAGTGGTGTAGATTAACCCCATGCCTCCCAATACAAGTAGTGGTGTAGAGTAACTCACATGTCTCCCAATACAAGTAGTGGTGTAGATTAACCCCCATGTCCCCAATACAAGTAGTAGTGTAGATTAACCCCCATGTCCCCAATACAAGCAGTGGTGTAGATTAACCCCCATGTCTCCCAATACAAGTAGTGGTGCAGAGTAACCCACATGTCTTCCAATACAAGTAGTGGTGTAGATTAACCCCCATGTCCCCAATACAAGTAGTGGTGTAGATTAACCCACATGTCTCAAATACAAGTAGTGGTGTAGATTAACTCCCATGTCTCCCAATACAAGTAGTAGTGTAGATTAACCCCCATGTCTCCCAATACAAGTAGTGGTGTAGATTAACCCACATGTCCCCAAAACAAGCAGTGGTTTAGATTAACCCCCATGTCTCCCAATACAAGTAGTGGTGTAGATTAACCCCCATGTCTCCCAATACAAGTAGTGGTGTAGATTAAGGCACATATCCCCAATACAAGCAGTGGTGTAGATTAACCCACATGTCTAGAATACAAGCAGTGGTGTAGATTAACCCCCATGACTCCCAATACAAGCAGTGGTGTAGATTAACCCCCATGTCTCCCAATACAAGTAGTGGTGTAGAGTAACCCACATGTCCCCAATACAAGTAGTGGTGTAGAGTAACCCCATGTCTCCCAATACAAGTAGTGGTGTAGATTAAACCCCATGTCCCCCAATACAAGTAGTGGTGTAGATTAACCCCCATGTCTCCCAATACATGCAGTGATGTAGATTAATCCCCAGGTCTCCCAATACAAGCAGTGGTCTAGATTAACCCCCATGTCCCCCAAGACAAGTAGTGGTGTAGATTAACCCACAAATCTCCCAATACAAGTAGTGGTGTACATTAACCCCCCATGTCTCCCAATACAAGTAGTGGTGTAGAGTAACCCCAATGTCTCCCAATACAAGTAGTGGTGTAGATTAAGCCCCATGTCCCTGAAAACAAGCAGTTGTGTAGATTAACCCCCATGTCTCCCAATACAAGTAGTGGTATAGATTAACCCCCATGTCTCCCAATACAAGTAGTGGTTTGATCAACCCGCATGTTCCCAATACAAGCAGTGGTGTAGATTAACCCCATGTCTCCCAATATAAGCAGTGGTGTAGATTAACTCCCATGTCTCCCAATACATGCGGCGATGTAGATTAATCCCCAGGTCTCCCAATACAAGCAGTGGTCCAGATTAACCCCAATACAAGTAGATTAACCCCAATACAAGCAGTGGTGTAGATTAACCCCCATGATCCCCAATACAAGCTGTGGTGTAGATTAACTCCTATGTCTCCCAACACAAGCAGTGGTGTAGATTAACCCCATGATCCCCAATACAAGCAGTGGTGTAGATTAACCCCCATGTCTCCCAACACAAGCAGTGGTGTAGATTAACCTCCATGTTTCCCAATACAAGCAGTTGTGTAGATTAACTGCCATGTACACCAATACAAGCAGTGATGTAGATAAACCCCCATGATCCCCAATACAAGTAGTGGGGTAGATTAACCCCAATGTCCCCCAATACAAGTAGTGGTATATATTAACCCCAATGTCCCCCAATACAGGAAGTGGTATAGATTAAACCCAATGTCCCCCAATACAAGTAGTGGGGTAGATTAACCCCAATGTCCCCCAATACAGGAAGTGGTATAGATTAACCCCCATGACCCCAATACAGGAAGTGGTATAGATTAACCCCAATGTCCCCCAATTCAAGCAGTGGTGTAGATAAAAGTAGCATGCGATAGGACACGTGCAATTAAAAGTAGTGACTTTGATTCCAGGGAATTTTCACTTCTACATTCTGGTACCACAGGAGATCATTCTGGTACCACAGGAGATCATTCCACAGGAGATCATTCTGGTACCACGGGAGATCATTCTGGTACCACGTAGATCATTCTGGTACCAGAAAGAGAATGTTTAGGATATGAAGCTCATAATTACGGAGAAAAAAGTGAGGTTGTTTGTTCACTTTAGTAATTAGGTAACAATATATTTTTGAATAGCAGCTTAATTGCAATGTCTAATAATTATAGATTAGTACAATCAAATGTATACATCATTGCATGTGTTGTGGCAGGAAACTTCACTGACACTTTTTAGGACAGCCTATTTGACACTGCTAATGTTAGAGGTTACAAAATAGATTGTCAGGCACTCTCAAATCAATTATTAAATTCCATGATTTTTTTATAAATCAATATCTGAGAGGTGCCTCAGTATTTGCGGATAATAAGACATGTAAACAGAACAATAGGATACACCAAAAGTTGTATTTTAGATAAAATGCATAATTTATCAAATATTTAAAGGTGCTAACTTCAATTATGGTTAAATATTTAAATCTGTATGGTATGTTTCAATTATGGTTAAAAGGTGCTAGCCTTCAATTATGGCTAAATATTTAAAAATGTCTATGGTATGCTCTAACCTTCAATTATGGTTAAAATATTGGAAGGTGTTAACCTTCAATTATGGTTAAATATTAAAAGGTGTCTACGGTATGGTCTAGCCTTAAATTAAGGTTACATATTTAAAGGTGCTAACCTTCAATTATGGTTAAATATTTAAAGATGTCTATGGTATCATCTAACCTTCAATTATGGTTAAATATTAAAAGGTGTCTATGGTATGGTCTAACCTTCAATTATGGTTAAATATTTAAAGATGTCTGTGGTATGGTCTAATCTTCAATTATGGTTAAATATTAAAAGGTGTCTATGGCATGGTCTAACCTTCAATTATGGTTAAATATTAAAAGGTGTATATGGTATGGTCTAACCTTCAATTATGGTTAAATATTAAAAGGTGTCTATGGAATGCTCTAACTTTCAATTATGGTTAAATATTAAAAGATGTCTAAGGTATGGTCTAACCTTCAATTATGGTTAAATATTTAAAGGTACTAACCTTCAATTATGGTTAAATATTTAAATCTGTATGGTATGCTGTAACCATTAATTATGGTTAAAGATTTAAAGCTGTCTATGATATGTTGTAACCTTCAATTATGGTTAATTATTAAGTTGTGTATGGTATGTTCTAACCATCAATTATGGCTGAATATTTATATGGTTAAAGGGACAATGTCCGTACCTTTTAGCTTATAAAACACGAAATAATTACGTTGACAAACATTAAACACCATTGTAGCATGGTCGATGACATTTCCTTTGATGAATGCAGAGCATTAAATCGTTTAATTTAGGGTAACTAAAGGGGCGTGGCTACACCGTACTACAACTACCGGATATTGGAGTTTAGAGTACGGTCACGATGACGTCACAGTGTTACTAAGTACACCATGCTACAAAAAAGATAGAGTCTGTCTCAGCTCGTTGGTTATTTAAACACCTCGATGGGCTACACCCATCTCGGTGTTTAAATAAGCCAACTCGCTGAGACCAGACTCTATCTATTACTTATTGAATATTTACTAAATAATAAAAACAAAATTGTTTGACAGAATTCAATAGCGGTACAAAAAAAAAAAGTACCTGTCCGCGAGTTTGAACTCGCAGCCACAACTACAATTACAATCGCGGGTAATAATAGTGAGCGTGCAATAGTCAAGAACGCTACTGACTGAGCTAAGCAGGCCAGTTATATTACGCGAGACATTCTATATAGAAAACCTAATGTGCTAATGGCTGTCACGTGATCAGCAGGAACTGTAAATACTGTGGGACCCACATTATTTACAAACAATAAATAAAACTTTATTTTTTCAAACTCACGAATATATTACTAGACTTATTTGGGTCTATGCTCATGTTTTCATGTATACATTTCACTGAATAAAAATCAGACAGTTATTTGGTTATTCTCAAATCTGCTTGACTTACGGCCAGTGTCCCTTTAAATATTTAAAATTATCTACGATATGTTGTTACCTTTAATTATGGTTAAATATTTAGAGGTGTGTATGGTATGTTTTAGTCTTCAATTATGGTTAAATATTTAAAGTTGGTTTTAGAAGGCTGTATAAATGTCATAGGCAATTTAAGAGTAAAAGAGCATGATGCTACCATTAAAGATACAATATTGTTTTGGGATAAAAGAATACTGTCAGAATGCGAGCAGAAGATAATACTTGGAAAGGTGTGCCAGCCAATGTATATTCTACAAAAGTCAATTTTATCAAATAAAGAAATCAAGGCTTGAACAAATCAAATAGTTAGTAGTGTTGCTGTTTATTGTGTGATGTTGCAAAACAAGTTGGGACAAAACCAGTTCTCCTGTATAGGAGTGAACTAGTTCTCCTATCTAGGAGTGCCAAGCCCTCACTTTATCATTCTTAATACTGTTTTATTGATGAACTGTTTTTGTTGGTGCTCTTTTGTACTGACTGGCACATTATAATGAAGAGAGAGGTTGGGTGCATTCCAGTTCTTCCACCAAACACCAAAATATATACCAAACACAACTTATACACTCTGATTGTATTTTCTTTATATCTTAGACACAAACAACAATGTTTCTCATCTATATCAGTGTTTTTTGGCTATTTTTAAAGCCATTATTGGGCTGTATTCCCAATGCCAAAACATTTTTTTTTCCCAATTTTGAGACAAAAATTCCCAATTGAAAGGAAAAGAAATATAAAAAAGAAGCATTAGTGTGACAAGTACGGAGAACTAAAAGCTTTTAAATGCCTCTGCTGACCTAGTATACTGTATACTGAAAACAGTATTAAATATACAATTATTAAATAAATGTTTTACAGTTATTTGTTTCCTATTTTATGAAAAATCACGCTAAAATTGTTAGGGTATGGGTCATATTCCCGAAGTATAGGGAAAAAAAACACTGTATATTGTCACATAGGAAGAAAGAACATTCATATTTACACAATATCCAAAAAAAAAAACATTAAAAATTGAGAGAACAAACTTCTGTTAGAAATTGGCTTAAAATGAAATTCACAACCTGATCACTGCACTTGATGGTATACACGTAACCAAAACGAAAAGCACATAAATACTGATTTTTGGTGTAATAGCCTTGTTATGAAATTGTATTTCTTTAAAGAAACTAACCTGCCAAATAACGGCAAAATTACACAACAAAACCATTTATCAAAACACTATCCAGGTATCCAGGTATCCAGGTATCCAGGTCATATAACAATGTATATGTGCCGATTAAAAGTAAAGGTTTATATTCAACGGTTCTTAAAATACCCGTTACTGAATATGTGTAACGTAAACTGTATTATGAGTTGGTAACTCTTAATTCGACACTCCAGTTTTGGGGTTTGGCCTGGCTAATTAAAGCCATTTATAGTGTGCCTATAGAGTTTGGATTCTCAAAATATATATACCTCATTGCCAGTAGTTTTAAAAACATCTTGTTTCTTTGGTATACATCTGATGTAAAATGTGCCTGTTGATGGTGGCATACAGACTTCAAATGACAATATTCAGATATCATGTAAATTGTACATAGGGGTAAAACTTTGAAGAAAAAAAGTTGTTTTGTTTCTATTCAAGATATATATAAGATATAACAGGAGAGCTTATAAGTTGTGTTTCATGTGTGTGTAAATGGGAGCAGGTGTGTACATAAAGCTCACATATCGTATACTACCTTTGGTGTAAACCTAGCAATGTTTGGCAATCTTTCAGCCCTAACCCTTGGTTCGTCTTTAAAAGATTAAAAGACATGCATTTAGTGTTTGTCCAACATTTTGGTTACATGATTTAGTCACAGTTAGATGAGTAAGTCATATGATTTAGTCACATGATTAAATCATAGTTAGATGGTTGAGTCACATGATTTAATCACATGATCCACATACCTCATTAGACACTGAAACAGTAAAATATAGTTAAACAAATAATGTACATGAACATGACAACAGAAATGTTATAAAAACTACGGCCAGATTAACCTGCGTGTAAGAATTTTGACATATTAAATGAGTTCTTTTTGTTTAAATTTCTCTGAAACTTAACTGCTCACATCCCATCAAGGAAAAAAAGGAAAACTGACATACATACTTTATTAATTGCCTTATCAATTGAAACTTTTTTTTTTATGAATGTAAAATAAAATTAAAGAGCAAGCAAGAAAACATTTATAGTTTACAATTCAAACAGGTAAGTTGACCTGGCCTTTTAGAAAATCCCAGTTCACGGACAGTGGGCTACCTTGGCAGTTTCTTGTAATTCTCTCGGCGACTTACTCTCATCGTTATAAAGATGGGACACAAACCGGAGCTGATCTGAAACGGGCAGTCGTGATAACATGTTATTGTGCAATTTCTATTAAAAATCAATATTAAAACATGATGTTGAACAAAACTATTTATTTATTTTTACAACTAGTTGTTGAGCCTATGTAACTCAAAATAAATGTGTGAAATAAAATAAAATATGTAACTTTTTTAAATTTTAATTTTTAAATTATATCCTAATGAAGGTCAGTGTTTGACCGAAACTAGCAGATATTAGAATTCCATCACTATCCGGCATTGGTTGTGTGTCCTACTACCCTTTATATTTGTTAGTTTAAATTTATAAAAAACAAATTCTTATTTTGTTAAATATTTTTAAGTTTCAACGATTAACTAATAAAATCTGCCATGCAAAATGTGTGTTTTCAAAAACACATGAATATCTACTTTAATACATATTGCTAGGTACACGGTGCACAATAAGACAGAACCACTGAAACTGAAAAAAGTGAACATTATAGCCACAACACTGTCACATGTTACAGTTAGGTAGTGGATGGGGTCAAATTGGAGGTGAACACTCTGTATCTGAGACAACATAGAGCTAGTTTGCTTTAACAGCTCATTATTGGGGCTTACAGTCCGCCCATTGGGTAAAGTTCCATTAGAAGTAACTTCTGAGTAGTGCTGTGAGACTTACAGCCCTCCCATTGGGTAAAGTTCCATTATAAGTAACATCTGAGTAGTGCTGTGAGACTTACAGCCCTCCCATTGGGTAAAGTTCCATTAGAAGTAACATCTGAGTAGTGCTGTGAGACTTACAGCCTTCCCATTAGGTATGGCATAAATGAGAAGTGCTGAGGGGCTCTCAACCCTCCCATTGGGTATAGCACAGAGAGACTTCCATTGTAAGTAACAGCTCAGTAGTGATATGAGACTCATAGCCCTCCCATTGGCTATAGCTTAGATGAGATTTCTATTATTAGTAACATATGAGGCAGTGCTTCGGGGCTCTCAACCCTCCCATTGGGTATACATTTAGGATGTAGGCATAATGCATGAAATAATTTATTCTTCTTTTTCAGATAGAGTGGAAGACTTTGGTATAAACTGTTTGGAGGATAGCACCAACACCAGAAGTATGGGGCCAGAATAACACAAAGTAGAGTAAGGCAGAAAAGGATCAGATGAATAAACATAAGATAGCAGGATGGTTAACCTCAGGAAAGACACACACATTCAACTATAAGTGTGCTCTCTGGAGCATGTATCGCCTGTGGAGGCCTTGTCCGAGAATGCATGACCGTGAATCCTGACATATTGGTCTGGTTACAAAATGAAATGGAGAATGCTAAATTTGCGTGGCCTAAAATTAAGACTATGAGCTTTTCCTTTATAATTGGCATAGTCATGTGACTATTGTCATGTGTATATATTGAAAGTGTGATGAAGAAATAAAACGAAAAAAAATAATAGAAACATTAAGTCTCTGTGACCCAATAAATATTTTATGAACCAAGACACTGACCTTGTGACCCCAAAAATAATTTTGGCACCAAGACATTGACCTTAACTCTGCCCTTAGTTTATTGGCATGGTGTATATATTGAAAGTTTAATGAATTAAAAAAGTTACAACATTGTTAAATGTTTGTGAACTGAATTGCTGAATCCAAGAAACATGCACAACTCTTATAATTGAATAGATTCCTATTGTACTTTGATAGACTCGTTTACACAGGACTCTGCCCATTTGATGTGCCCATCCAACAGGTAGTGGAAGTGTTTAGCTTAAGGACACACCAAAGAACTCCAGTGGCACCAGTGAAGCTAGAACCCATGATTTCCCCGATTCACTGTGCCATTCACTAGGTCACTGAGGTCCCTTAAATTTATGTGAGGATGTACAACCGACAACACAAGACGACGGACAAAGAGATAGGTTTTACTAAATATACTACCTAGGTGACAAAAAAACGTAATAAAGATGACCCCTACACCAAGAGAACATGCAAAGATTGTCATGGATGGGCACCTTACTTAATGCTGAATGCATCGGCTTGATACATTATGATACAATTTCTCTATACCGATGCAATCTGCATATGGCTCATGTTTATTCAAAACTGACATCTACATAAATATTATTATAACTATTACACAACATCGTGCCATGACTGACAACACACATCATGCCATGACTGACAACACACATCGTGCCATGACTGACAACACACATCATGTCATGACTGACAACACACATCATGTCATGACTGACAACACACATCGTGCCATGACTGACAACACACATCATGTCATGACTGACAACACACATCGTGCCATGACTGACAACACACATCGTGCCATGACTGACAACACACATCTATAATACATATCTTGTATGCCGAGAGGACACGACATCGTTCCATGACTGACAACACACATCTATAATACATATCATGTATGCCAAGAGGACACGACATGATCGTTCCATGACTGACAACACACATCTATAATACATATCATGTATGCCGAGAGGACACGACATCGTTCCATGACTGACAACACACATCTATAATACATATCATGTATGCCGAGAGGACACGACATCGTTCCATGACTGACAACACACATATATAATACATATCATGTATGCCGAGAGGACACGACAGTGTTCCATGACTGACAACACACATCTATAAGACATATCATGTATGCCGAGATCGTTCCATGACTGACAACACACATCTATAATACATATCGCCGAGAGGACACAACATGATCGTTCCATGACTGACAACACACATCTATAATACATATCATGTATGCCGAGAGGACACAACATCGTTCCATGACTGACAACACACATCTATAATACATATCATGTATGCCGAGAGGACACAACATCGTTCCATGACTGACAACACACATCTATAATACATATCATGTATGCCGAGAGGACACAACATCATGCCATGACTGACAACACACATCTATAATACACATCATGTATGCCGAGAGGACACACATCATGCCATGACTGACAACACACATCGTGCCATGACTGACAACACACATCATGCCATGACTGACAACACACATCTATAATACATATCTTGTATGCCGAGAGGACACGACATCGTTCCATGACTGACAACACACATCTTTAATACATATCATGTATGCCGAGAGGACACGACATGATCGTTCCATGACTGACAACACACATCTATAATACATATCATGTATGCCGAGAGGACACGACATCGTTCCATGACTGACAACACACATCTATAATACATATCATGTATGCCGAGAGGACACGACATCGTTCCATGACTGACAACACACATCTATAATACATATCATGTATGCCGAGAGGACACGACATCGTTCCATGACTGACAACAACACACATCTATAATACATATCATGTATGCCGAGAGGACACGACATCGTTCCATGACTGACAACACACATCTATAATACATATCATGTATGCCGAGATCGTTCCATGACTGACAACACACATCTATAATACATATCATGTATGCCGAGAGGACACAACATGATCGTTCCATGACTGACAACACACATCTATAATACATATCATGTATGCCGAGAGGACACAACATCGTTCCATGACTGACAACACACATCTATAATACATATCATGTATGCCGAGAGGACACAACATCATGCCATGACTGACAACACACATCTATAATACACATCATGTATGCCGAGAGGACACAACATCATGCCATGACTGACAACGACTGACAATGGACACACATCTATGTTAGACAAACAGACAGTTTTACAAATATGGAAAAATATAGCAAACAAACTGAAACCCATGCTTTTGATTACAAGACTTCAGAAATTCCTTCTTTTAACTTACTAAGATTTCTTATGTTTCTACCACTTTTAATTTTCATCAATTGATATCAAAATTGACTTCAATAAAGCAAATATGTTTATAAATATATGTTATATATATATATACATGATACAAATAATTGTCACAAATAATGCCAAAACGAAAGATAATGAAGAATGGAACACAAGCACATGGGCTTCCAATCACAATATTGATACAGATAAAGGGAGATAAAAAATATTAAGTGCCTAAATCGTAAACAAGTAAATGTTTCCGCTTAACAGGGGAGGTATGCGGCCGATTTTTCAGCTGTCGACAATGTTGGCAAACTGTGGAAAAATAAACAAAATTATTTTAAAGATATCAGTGGCCTTGAGCAGTCTCCATCTTTTTGTAATCCGAACATTTTCAGCTGCAAATATTTCATGGAGTTTTATATTTTTTAAAAAAGAATCACACAAGCTGGCAATTTCGAAATAATCGTGTATATGGTATAGAAAATGAGAGGAGTCAAATCTTTGCTAAATCTCTGGATCTTCAACTTCTGGTTGATTATATAGGGAGATTAATGTATTCATTCTGAATCCTTACTTCCTGATTTACATTATGCCCAACATAATAAAAGCATTGCTTAAAGTTCACTGAAAGGTTCATTTGTTGAAGTTTTTTGTATCTGAAAATCATGGTATACAAGAAATTATATTATACATTCTAGAGATCTATAAATATGATTCAAAGAACATATTTTAACATACCATCTAAATTTGTAACTGGTACGACATATTTAAATGTATCCACTCTAAATCTTATATTCTGTTTGACTGATGATACTATGTAAACATGCTCATGTTATTCCGTGTGTTTTTAAAAATGATGCAGTTTAACAATACGAAAACACCTGCATATAAACATACACTGAAGTATTATACGGTCAACAACAAGCAACTCACCATTCAAATAGCCATCCCAGTTTGCGTAAGTCCGTAAATCGATCTCATCTTCCTCCTCAGGTCCGAGCCCTCGGCGATAATTATCCATCATCTTACTGAACATCACAATATCGTGCATTGGTCCCGTGTGAATCTGTGCACGCTTCAACTGCTGAATGCTACGAGAATTATTCCGTGTGTCCTGATACTTTCTCACGCTGTCTCTAACGTGGTCCACGTATGGTTTCCTTTTAAAACGTTTCTGTCTTGGTCGACTTGGGTCTGTCTCATTGCCGCTGTCTTCATTGTCAGATTTGTACCGACCATGCTCAGTCTTGCCAAAACCGACCCTACTCTTTCCCCGTCGAGATTTTTGCATATCTTGACTCTTTTCTGGACTCTTTCCCTCATCCTCAGGGTGTTCAATCTTCTCCAATGATACATATTTTCCAGTCTCCTTCTTCTTACCATGTGACTGACCCATTGGAAAGCCTGCAGAGGTAGCGCGGTCTACCTCTCGTACATGGTTCTTTTGTGTAAATGCATCCTTGGTAGATGGGGACAGAGGCGATTCCTCTGATCTGAGAGATACGTTGGATGTTCTTATACCATCCTCCTTGTCTAACACAGAATCAGCACTAGGCTTTTTGTTCAACAATTTATCATTTTTTGTTCTTGTCTCTTTTGGTTCTTCTTTCTCTGTGTTAATGCCTGTGGTACTTTTGTCTATTCCAACTGATTTATCAAGTTTGGGACTCTCAGATTGTTTAGGGCTGGTTATTGCTGTGTCTTTTTTGTGTGATCGTGTTGGCGAGATGGTAGATTTTTGAATGTCTGGCGAATCACTCTTGGAATCTTTCTTTACTGGGCCATCAGTTTCAGATTTTTCTGTTTTAATGTCTTCGGTTTTTACTTCAGTCTTTGCAGTATTGCTTTTATCTTTTTCAGAAGGAGAGGAAGAGTGTTTACTGTTTGGAGAAACACTCTTGGCACCTTTCTTTACATTAGTTTCAGATGTTTTTGATTTAGTTTTTTCAGTTTTTTCTTCAGCTTTTTCAGTATTCTTTTTATCTTTTTCAGAAGGGGAAGAAGATTGTTTACTGTCCGGAGAAACACTCTTGTTTTTATCTTTTTCTAAATTGTTTTGATGTTTTTCAGAGTCTTTAACAGCGTTACCAGCAGTAACAGCAGCAACTACTGCACCTTTATTATTCTGAGATTTATCTACTTTTTCTGGTGTTTGTGACCCTTTAGTTGGACTAACCTTCCCTTTTTCTTGTGTTGTAAGCTTTCCTTTAGCAGGCGACTTCTTGTTGTCTTTTTTGACATTCGTTTCTTCAACACCTTCTGGAACAGTTTCTATTTTTAGTTCTCTTCGTGACCTTGCAGATTTTGATTCTCGTTTCTCAACATTAGTGAGGTCTGAGTAGGGGAAAGCACCTTTAACTTTAAGGTAGTCTGCAGCTTCCTGGTAGCCTTTGATCACCGCTAGGTCATATGGCGTGAACTCCTTGCCCTGAAAACACGGAATATGTTAACAATGAAGTTTTTGTACTTTTTGTTGACCTTGATCCCAGTGACCTCAAATGCAATCCCAAACTTCTACACACCAAGTTTTGTTTCAATATGTCATTCATAACAAAAAATATTACCTGGTGATCATTTTTATATTTTTAGTAACAGTCTCAATGACCTTTACTCCAGTGACCTCAAATGCAATCCCTAGTTTCATTTCCATATATGCTAACTACACACCAACTTACTTTCAATATCTCTTTCCTAACTAAAGTAATTGACCAGAGACCATTTTGTTTTATCTTTAGTGACAGTGACCTTGACCACAGTGACCACAAATGCAATCTCAATCTTCCTTTCCATATAAGCTACCTATACAGCAAGTTTCGTTCCAATTTCTAATTTCATACTAAAGATACTAAAGTGGAAACCATGTTTCTATTTTTAGATACAGTGACCTTGACATTGACCCAGTGATCTCAAATGCAATCCCAATCTTACTTTCCATATAAGCTACATACACAGCAAGTTTAGTTTCAATATCTCATTTCAAACTTAAATTATTGCCCAGAAACCATTTTTTTTATATTTAATAACATCAACCTCGACCTTAATCCCAGTGACCTCAAATACAATTCCATGGTTCCTTTTTATATAAGCTACCTACGCACCAAGTTTCATTCCAATACCTCATTCCCAACTAAAGTTATTGCCCAAAAAACATTTTTCTATTTTAATATTAGTGACCTTGACCTTGACCCCAAATGCAATCTCTAGCTTCCTTTCATTCCAATAACTCATTCTTAAATAAAGTTACTGAGCAGAGTTTAATTATCCCCCCCCCCCCCCCCCCCCCCCCCCCCCCCCCCCCCCCCCCCCCCACCCACCGCATGCACTCACGCATGCCCATACACCAAATGACATTTGACAATCTAATAAAGGAAAAAACGTAATGAATAATAATACTTATAAATTGTTTAAGATCCTCCATATGCGATATAAAATGGAACTTTAGAGTTAGTGATAAGAGAGAATGAATTCTGCTTTTTGTAAGGTGTGATGGGGGATGGCATCCTTCCTGACACATACTAATAAGGAGGCAAATCAATGGACCATCAAATGGTGACTTAAAACAGAAACATTAACAGGCAGAACTTTTAAAAGCTCACAACACTACGAATCTGTGCCACTATTATTAGTAGTACAACTTATGTAGTATGACACACAGTCAAGTTTTATAAAATTGGGAATTCCTTTTATTCATAAAATGTGTCTGTTTTTTTATCATGACACATTATACACACAAATTATGAAATATGACTAATTCAGCTTAAAATACTTTGTTTAGATCTTTATTAATGAATCGACATCTTAAACCCCAATATGCATGTAAACATCCATGTTGTTTGTAGCATATTGTATTTCCTTTGTGACTGTATGAACTAATTAGTTCTTCATGTTTATTACAAATCTATATCATTGTCTGTAAGTACAGATCCCACGGAGATTATTTACAGATTTAGAATGGATATTAAACAGTTCAATTTAACCAAAAAATTCAAATGCTTTACCTTTATTCTTATAAAGACTTGTTTTAATCCATTTTAAGCTTTCTATTCATTTAAATATGCAAACCTTTCCAAAAAATAACAATTTTCCGTTTAAAAATCATTTGTAAATAACTTTATCATAAAACTAATACAAATATCGATATATAAAAGACTGTACCAGGTGATTATGAAACGTATCACAGATAAAACTGTTGTGCATTAATTGCAAAGATTCACCCAGTAATAAGTTGCCAAGATAATAAGTTGCCAATATCTCCAAACATGTACTTCTTCACGGACTAGGGGATTATGCCAACAGGAGTATAAAACATGAACTTTATTTTGACAACGCAAGGTTTTGTTAAAATTGTAAGTATTGCATTTATCAAACCTAATATAGATATAAGATAAACATACTTGCCTCTCAAGTACCTCATAATAGACACTTATATGTAACCGGGCATAATAACCGTGTCCACTTTGTTGTGAATAGAAATCATGCCTAATTTAACACAAATCCACTCTTATGCTTAGAATAAGCGCATGTTTTAAAAGAAAAGATATTCTGTTTGAAATTTAAAAAAAAAATCCTTAAAGGTGTTGATATGATGATATAGTTGTTCAACGTCACATTGTAAAACAGGCTGAAAACTACTTTTTGAAATTTACAATTACTTGAAAGTCACACTAAAATCCTGAATGATATTTACTTCAGCTTTCATTTACTTTCAATTTAAATAATACATTTTATTTAACTATTTTTCTAAATAAAAATTTAAAATTACAGTACTGAAAAGGTATTTTAATGTGTGAATTAGAACTATTTGAACAGGGTAATTTTTTTTTGGTTCAATTCTAAAGAAATCGTAAGTTTACCTACAGGTGTTGCATATGTATAAGTTTGATTTGAATAAAAGCTAAATGGAACAACGAATTTTTCTTTCACTTTTATATAAGTGGACCAGCTGTTCAAACGTATGGAGATTATGTCTCTAAATAAATAATGGACACTTAAATAACTGATATATAAACCCTATTTTCATATTATAAAATTGTGTACACAACCTTCAAGATAACTGCATACTTCAATGATTTAATATAAATGATTTTCCACTAATTGAGCATTATCAGTAGTTAATCACTGTATCGTGTAGTCATCCAATGCAGGTACATACCCTGGGGATAAAATAAAAACCAACGCCCAGTATGCAGGAATTAGACACACATTGACGACATTGGGGTGGGAAGTCAAACCAACGCCCAGTATGCAGGAATTAGTCCCACATTGACGCCATTGGGGTGGGAAGTCAAACCAACGCCCAGTATGCAGGAATTAGACCAACATTGACGACATTGGGGTGGGAAGTCAAACCAATGCCCAGTATGCAGGAATTAGACCAACATTGACGACATTGGGGTGGGAAGTCAAACCAACGCCCAGTATGCAGGAATTAGTCCCACATTGACGCCATTGGGGTGGGAAGTCAAACTAACGCCCAGTATGCAGGAATTAGACCCACATTGACGCCATTGGGGTGGGAAGTCAAACCAACGCCCAGTATGCAGGAATTAGTCCCACATTGACGCCATTGGGGTGGGAAGTCAAACTAACGCCCAGTATGCAGGAATTAGACCAACATTGACGACATTGGGGTGGGAAGTCAAACCAATGCCCAGTATGCAGGAATTAGACCCACATTGACGACATTGGGGTGGGAAGTCAAACCAATGCCCAGTATGCAGGAATTAGACCAACATTGACGACATTGGGGTGGGAAGTCAAACCAACGCCCAGTATGCAGGAATTAGTCCATCATTGACGCCATTGGGGTGGGAAGTCAAACCAACGCCCAGTATGCAGGAATTAGTCCCACATTGACGACATTGGGGTGGGAAGTCAAACTAACGCCCAGTATGCAGGAATTAGACCAACATTGACGACATTGGGGTGGGAAGTCCAACCAATGCCCAGTATGCAGGAATTAGACCCACATTGACGACATTGGGGTGGGAAGTCAAACCAATGCCCAGTATGCAGGAATTAGACCCACATTGACGACATTGGGGTGGGAAGTCAAACCAACGCCCAGTATGCAGGAATTAGACCCACATTGACGACATTGGGGTGGGAAGTCAAACCAACGCCCAGTATGCAGGAATTAGACACACATTGACGACATTGGGGTGGGAAGTCAAACCAACGCCCAGTATGCAGGAATTAGACACACATTGACGACATTGGGGTGGGAAGTCAAACCAATGCCCAGTATGCAGGAATTAGACCCACATTGACGACATTGGGGTGGGAAGTCAAACCAACGCCCAGTATGCAGGAATTAGACCCACATTGACGACATTGGGGTGGGAAGTCAAACCAACGCCCAGTATGCAGGAATTAGACACACATTGACGACATTGGGGAGGGAAGTCAAACCAACGCCCAGTATGCAGGAATTAGACACACATTGACGACATTGGGGTGGGAAGTCAAACCAATGCCCAGTATGCAGGAATTAGTCCCACATTGACGCCATTGGGGTGGGAAGTCAAACCAACGCCCAGTATGCAGGAATTAGTCCCACATTGACGCCATTGGGGTGGGAAGTCAAACTAACGCCCAGTATGCAGGAATTAGACCAACATTGACGACATTGGGGTGGGAAGTCAAACCAATGCCCAGTATGCAGGAATTAGACCCACATTGACGACATTGGGGTGGGAAGTCAAACCAATGCCCAGTATGCAGGAATTAGACCCACATTGACGACATTGGGGTGGGAAGTCAAACCAATGCCCAGTATGCAGGAATTAGACCCACATTGACGACATTGGGGTGGGAAGTCAAACCAACGCCCAGTATGCAGGAATTAGACCCACATTGACGACATTGGGGTGGGAAGTCAAACCAACGCCCAGTATGCAGGAATTAGACACACATTGACGACATTGGGGTGGGAAGTCAAACCAACGCCCAGTATGCAGGAATTAGTCCCACATTGACGCCATTGGGGTGGGAAGTCAAACTAACGCCCAGTATGCAGGAATTAGACCAACATTGACGACATTGGGGTGGGAAGTCAAACCAACGCCCAGTATGCAGGAATTAGTCCCACATTGACGACATTGGGGTGGGAAGTCAAACCAACGCCCAGTATGCAGGAATTAGTCCCACATTGACGACATTGGGGTGGGAAGTCAAACCAACGCCCAGTATGCAGGAATTAGTCCCACAATGACGACATTGGGGTGGGAAGTCAAACCAACGCCCAGTATGCAGGAATTAGACCCACATTGACGCCATTGGGGTGGGAAGTCAAACCAATGCCCAGTATGCAGGAATTAGACCCACATTGACGACATTGGGTTGGGAAGTCAAACCAATGCCCAGTATGCAGGAATTAGACCCACATTGACGACATTGGGGTGGGAAGTCAAACCAATGCCCAGTATGCAGGAATTAGTCCCACATTGACAACATTGGGGTGGGAAGTCAAACCAATGCCCAGTATGCAGGAATTAGACCCACATTGACGACATTGGGTTGGGAAGTCAAACCAATGCCCAGTATGCAGGAATTAGACCCACATTGACGACATTGGGGTGGGAAGTCAAACCAACGCCCAGTATGCAGGAATTAGTCCCACATTGACAACATTGGGGTGGGAAGTCAAACCAATGCCCAGTATGCAGGAATTAGACCCACATTGACGACATTGGGGTGGGAAGTCAAACCAATGCCCAGTATGCAGGAATTAGTCCCACATTGACAACATTGGGGTGGGAAGTCAAACCAATGCCCAGTATGCAGGAATTAGACCCACATTGACGACATTGGGGTGGGAAGTCAAACCAATGCCCAGTATGCAGGAATTAGACCCACATTGACGACATTGGGGTGGGAAGTCAAACCAATGCCCAGTATGCAGGAATTAGACCCACATTGACGCCATTGGGGTGGGAAGTCAAACCAACGCCCAGTATGCAGGAATTAGACACACATTGACGACATTGGGGTGGGAAGTCAAACCAACGCCCAGTATGCAGGAATTAGACACACATTGACGACATTGGGGTGGGAAGTCAAACCAATGCCCAGTATGCAGGAATTAGACCCACATTGACGACATTGGGGTGGGAAGTCAAACCAACGCCCAGTATGCAGGAATTAGTCCCACATTGACGCCATTGGGGTGGGAAGTCAAACTAACGCCCAGTATGCAGGAATTAGACCAACATTGACGACATTGGGGTGGGAAGTCAAACCAATGCCCAGTATGCAGGAATTAGACCCACATTGACGACATTGGGGTGGGAAGTCAAACCAACGCCCAGTATGCAGGAATTAGACCCACATTGACGACATTGGGGTGGGAAGTCAAACCAATGCCCAGTATGCAGGAATTAGACCCACATTGACGACATTGGGGTGGGAAGTCCAACCAATGCCCAGTATGCAGGAATTAGACACACATTGACGCCATTGGGGTGGGAAGTCAAACCAACGCCCAGTATGCAGGAATTAGACACACATTGACGACATTGGGGTGGGAAGTCAAACCAACGCCCAGTACGCAGGAATTAGTCCCACATTGACGCCATTGGGGTGGGAAGTCAAACTAACGCCCAGTATGCAGGAATTAGACCAACATTGACGACATTGGGGTGGGAAGTCAAACCAATGCCCAGTATGCAGGAATTAGACCCACATTGACGACATTGGGGTGGGAAGTCAAACCAACGCCCAGTATGCAGGAATTAGACCCACATTGACGACATTGGGGTGGGAAGTCAAACCAATGCCCAGTATGCAGGAATTAGACCCACATTGACGACATTGGGGTGGGAAGTCAAACCAATGCCCAGTATGCAGGAATTAGACCCACATTGACGACATTGGGGTGGGAAGTCAAACCAACGCCCAGTATGCAGGAATTAGACCCACATTGACGACATTGGGGTGGGAAGTCAAACCAACGCCCAGTATGCAGGAATTAGACCCACATTGACGACATTGGGGTGGGAAGTCAAACCAACGCCCAGTATGCAGGAATTAGACACACATTGACGACATTGGGGTGGGAAGTCAAACCAACGCCCAGTATGCAGGAATTAGACCCACATTGACGACATTGGGGTGGGAAGTCAAACCAACGCCCAGTATGCAGGAATTAGACCCACATTGACGACATTGGGGTGGGAAGTCAAACCAACGCCCAGTATGCAGGAATTAGACCCACATTGACGACATTGGGGTGGGAAGTCAAACCAACGCCCAGTATGCAGGAATTAGACCCACATTGACGACATTGGGGTGGGAAGTCAAACCAACGCCCAGTATGCAGGAATTAGACCCACATTGACGACATTGGGTTGGGAAGTCAAACCAATGCCCAGTATGCAGGAATTAGACCCACATTGACGACATTGGGGTGGGAAGTCAAACCAACGCCCAGTATGCAGGAATTAGTCCCACATTGACGACATTGGGGTGGGAAGTCAAACCAACTCCCAGTATGCAGGAATTAGACCCACATTGACGACATTGGGTTGGGAAGTCAAACCAATGCCCAGTATGCAGGAATTAGACCCACATTGACGACATTGGGGTGGGAAGTCAAACCAACGCCCAGTATGCAGGAATTAGACCCACATTGACGACATTGGGGTGGGAAGTCAAACCAACTCCCAGTATGCAGGAATTAGACACACATTGACGACATTGGGGTGGGAAGTCAAACCAACGCCCAGTATGCAGGAATTAGACCCACATTGACGACATTGGGGTGGGAAGTCAAACCAACGCCCAGTATGCAGGAATTAGACACACATTGACGACATTGGGGTGGGAAGTCAAACCAACGCCCAGTATGCAGGAATTAGTCCCACATTGACGCCATTGGGGTGGGAAGTCAAACTAACGCCCAGTATGCAGGAATTAGACCAACATTGACGACATTGGGGTGGGAAGTCAAACCAACGCCCAGTATGCAGGAATTAGTCCCACAATGACGACATTGGGGTGGGAAGTCAAACCAACGCCCAGTATGCAGGAATTAGTCCCACATTGACGACATTGGGGTGGGAAGTCAAACCAACGCCCAGTATGCAGGAATTAGACCCACATTGACGACATTGGGGTGGGAAGTCAAACCAACGCCCAGTATGCAGGAATTAGTCCCACATTGACGCCATTGGGGTGGGAAGTCAAACCAACGCCCAGTATGCAGGAATTAGACCCACATTGACGACATTGGGGTGGGAAGTCAAACCAACGCCCAGTATGCAGGAATTAGTCCCACATTGACGCCATTGGGGTGGGAAGTCAAACTAACGCCCAGTATGCAGGAATTAGACCAACATTGACGACATTGGGGTGGGAAGTCAAACCAACGCCCAGTATGCAGGAATTAGACCCACATTGACGACATTGGGGTGGGAAGTCAAACCAACGCCCAGTATGCAGGAATTAGTCCCACATTGACGCCATTGGGGTGGGAAGTCAAACTAACGCCCAGTATGCAGGAATTAGACCAACATTGACGACATTGGGGTGGGAAGTCAAACCAACGCCCAGTATGCAGGAATTAGACCCACATTGACGACATTGGGGTGGGAAGTCAAACCAACGCCCAGTATGCAGGAATTAGACCAACATTGACGACATTGGGGTGGGAAGTCAAACCAACGCCCAGTATGCAGGAATTAGACCAACATTGACGCCATTGGGTTGGGAAGTCAAACCAACGCCCAGTATGCAGGAATTAGTCCCACATTGACGACATTGGGTTGGGAAGTCAAACCAATGCCCAGTATGCAGGAATTAGTCCCACATTGACGACATTGGGTTGGGAAGTCAAACCAACGCCCAGTATGCAGGAATTAGACACACATTGACGACATTGGGGTGGGAAGTCAAACCAACGCCCAGTATGCAGGAATTAGTCCCACATTGACGCCATTGGGGTGGGAAGTCAAACTAACGCCCAGTATGCAGGAATTAGACCAACATTGACGACATTGGGGTGGGAAGTCAAACCAACGCCCAGTATGCAGGAATTAGTCCCACATTGACGACATTGGGGTGGGAAGTCAAACCAACGCCCAGTATGCAGGAATTAGTCCCACATTGACGACATTGGGGTGGGAAGTCAAACCAACGCCCAGTATGCAGGAATTAGTCCCACAATGACGACATTGGGGTGGGAAGTCAAACCAACGCCCAGTATGCAGGAATTAGACCCACATTGACGCCATTGGGGTGGGAAGTCAAACCAATGCCCAGTATGCAGGAATTAGACCCACATTGACGACATTGGGTTGGGAAGTCAAACCAATGCCCAGTATGCAGGAATTAGTCCCACATTGACGCCATTGGGGTGGGAAGTCAAACCAACGCCCAGTATGCAGGAATTAGACACACATTGACGACATTGGGGTGGGAAGTCAAACCAATGCCCAGTATGCAGGAATTAGACCCACATTGACGACATTGGGGTGGGAAGTCAAACCAACGCCCAGTATGCAGGAATTAGACCCACATTGACGCCATTGGGGTGGGAAGTCAAACCAACGCCCAGTATGCAGGAATTAGACACACATTGACAACATTGGGGTGGGAAGTCAAACCAATGCCCAGTATGCAGGAATTAGACCCACATTGACGACATTGGGGTGGGAAGTCAAACCAACGCCCAGTATGCAGGAATTAGTCCCACATTGACGACATTGGGGTGGGAAGTCAAACCAATGCCCAGTATGCAGGAATTAGACCCACATTGACGACATTGGGGTGGGAAGTCAAACCAATGCCCAGTATGCAGGAATTAGTCCCACATTGACAACATTGGGGTGGGAAGTCAAACCAATGCCCAGTATGCAGGAATTAGACCCACATTGACGACATTGGGGTGGGAAGTCAAACCAATGCCCAGTATGCAGGAATTAGACCAACATTGACGCCATTGGGGTGGGAAGTCAAACCAACGCCCAGTATGCAGGAATTAGACCCACATTGACGACATTGGGGTGGGAAGTCAAACCAATGCCCAGTATGCAGGAATTAGACCCACATTGACGACATTGGGGTGGGAAGTCAAACCAATGCCCAGTATGCAGGAATTAGACCAACATTGACGACATTGGGGTGGGAAGTCAAACCAATGCCCAGTATGCAGGAATTAGACCCACATTGACGACATTGGGGTGGGAAGTCAAACCAATGCCCAGTATGCAGGAATTAGACCCACATTGACGACATTGGGGTGGGAAGTCAAACCAACGCCCAGTATGCAGGAATTAGACCCACATTGACGACATTGGGGTGGGAAGTCAAACCAATGCCCAGTATGCAGGAATTAGACCCACATTGACGACATTGGGGTGGGAAGTCAAACCAATGCCCAGTATGCAGGAATTAGACCCACATTGACGACATTGGGGTGGGAAGTCAAACCAATGCCCAGTATGCAGGAATTAGACCCACATTGACGACATTGGGGTGGGAAGTCAAACCAATGCCCAGTATGCAGGAATTAGACCCACATTGACGACATTGGGGTGGGAAGTCAAACCAACGCCCAGTATGCAGGAATTAGACCCACATTGACGACATTGGGGTGGGAAGTCAAACCAACGCCCAGTATGCAGGAATTAGACACACATTGACGACATTGGGGTGGGAAGTCAAACCAACGCCCAGTATGCAGGAATTAGACCCACATTGACGACATTGGGGTGGGAAGTCAAACCAACGCCCAGTATGCAGGAATTAGACCCACATTGACGACATTGGGGTGGGAAGTCAAACCAACGCCCAGTATGCAGGAATTAGACCCACATTGACGACATTGGGTTGGGAAGTCAAACCAACGCCCAGTATGCAGGAATTAGACCCACATTGACGACATTGGGGTGGGAAGTCAAACCAACGCCCAGTATGCAGGAATTAGACCCACATTGACGACATTGGGTTGGGAAGTCAAACCAACGCCCAGTATGCAGGAATTAGACCCACATTGACGACATTGGGGTGGGAAGTCAAACCAACTCCCAGTATGCAGGAATTAGACACACATTGACGACATTGGGGTGGGAAGTCAAACCAACTCCCAGTATGCAGGAATTAGACACACATTGACGCCATTGGGGTGGGAAGTCAAACCAACGCCCAGTATGCAGGAATTAGACCCACATTGACGACATTGGGTTGGGAAGTCAAACCAACGCCCAGTATGCAGGAATTAGACCCACATTGACGCCATTGGGGTGGGAAGTCAAACCAACGCCCAGTATGCAGGAATTAGTCCCACATTGACGCCATTGGGGTGGGAAGTCAAACCAACGCCCAGTATGCAGGAATTAGACCCACATTGACGACATTGGGGTGGGAAGTCAAACCAACGCCCAGTATGCAGGAATTAGTCCCACATTGACGCCATTGGGGTGGGAAGTCAAACCAACGCCCAGTATGCAGGAATTAGACCAACATTGACGACATTGGGGTGGGAAGTCAAACCAACGCCCAGTATGCAGGAATTAGACCCACATTGACGACATTGGGGTGGGAAGTCAAACCAACGCCCAGTATGCAGGAATTAGTCCCACATTGACGCCATTGGGGTGGGAAGTCAAACCAACGCCCAGTATGCAGGAATTAGACCAACATTGACGACATTGGGGTGGGAAGTCAAACCAACGCCCAGTATGCAGGAATTAGACCCACATTGACGACATTGGGGTGGGAAGTCAAACCAACGCCCAGTATGCAGGAATTAGACACACATTGACGACATTGGGGTGGGAAGTCAAACCAACGCCCAGTATGCAGGAATTAGACCCACATTGACGACATTGGGGTGGGAAGTCAAACCAACGCCCAGTATGCAGGAATTAGACCCACATTGACGACATTGGGGTGGGAAGTCAAACCAACGCCCAGTATGCAGGAATTAGACCCACATTGACGACATTGGGTTGGGAAGTCAAACCAACGCCCAGTATGCAGGAATTAGACCCACATTGACGACATTGGGGTGGGAAGTCAAACCAACGCCCAGTATGCAGGAATTAGACCCACATTGACGACATTGGGTTGGGAAGTCAAACCAACGCCCAGTATGCAGGAATTAGACCCACATTGACGACATTGGGGTGGGAAGTCAAACCAACTCCCAGTATGCAGGAATTAGACACACATTGACGACATTGGGGTGGGAAGTCAAACCAACTCCCAGTATGCAGGAATTAGACACACATTGACGCCATTGGGGTGGGAAGTCAAACCAACGCCCAGTATGCAGGAATTAGACCCACATTGACGACATTGGGTTGGGAAGTCAAACCAACGCCCAGTATGCAGGAATTAGACCCACATTGACGCCATTGGGGTGGGAAGTCAAACCAACGCCCAGTATGCAGGAATTAGTCCCACATTGACGCCATTGGGGTGGGAAGTCAAACCAACGCCCAGTATGCAGGAATTAGACCCACATTGACGACATTGGGGTGGGAAGTCAAACCAACGCCCAGTATGCAGGAATTAGTCCCACATTGACGCCATTGGGGTGGGAAGTCAAACCAACGCCCAGTATGCAGGAATTAGACCCACATTGACGACATTGGGGTGGGAAGTCAAACCAACGCCCAGTATGCAGGAATTAGTCCCACATTGACGCCATTGGGGTGGGAAGTCAAACTAACGCCCAGTATGCAGGAATTAGACCAACATTGACGACATTGGGGTGGGAAGTCAAACCAACGCCCAGTATGCAGGAATTAGTCCCACAATGACGACATTGGGGTGGGAAGTCAAACCAACGCCCAGTATGCAGGAATTAGTCCCACATTGACGACATTGGGGTGGGAAGTCAAACCAACGCCCAGTATGCAGGAATTAGACCCACATTGACGACATTGGGGTGGGAAGTCAAACCAACGCCCAGTATGCAGGAATTAGACCCACATTGACGACATTGGGTTGGGAAGTCAAACCAACGCCCAGTATGCAGGAATTAGACCCACATTGACGACATTGGGGTGGGAAGTCAAACCAACGCCCAGTATGCAGGAATTAGTCCCACATTGACGCCATTGGGGTGGGAAGTCAAACTAACGCCCAGTATGCAGGAATTAGACCAACATTGACGACATTGGGGTGGGAAGTCAAACCAACGCCCAGTATGCAGGAATTAGTCCCACAATGACGACATTGGGGTGGGAAGTCAAACCAACGCCCAGTATGCAGGAATTAGTCCCACATTGACGCCATTGGGGTGGGAAGTCAAACTAACGCCCAGTATGCAGGAATTAGTCCCACATTGACGACATTGGGGTGGGAAGTCAAACTGAGTCTTGTTTCAGAAAAATAAAACCATAGATCTAGAAGTTAGAATTTTGTTCTGACATGGTTATGAGCGATAGGAAAAGACAAAAATGTATGCCTTAATACTTCAGGATTTGAATCCAATTTCACCCCACCCACTCACTAACTCTCCCGGGAAAAGAGGCACTACCAAACTATCTCCACTATCAGTAGAGCTGTGGTGGACATCTTGAATTTCCAGACAGCAGCTGAAATTTTGCTAGGATCAACTAGACATCAAGAACAACATTCCAAACAGTCTATTAAATCATTTTAGAATTATTTTTATAATTTTGTGATTCTTGGTTTCAAGAAACTCATTACTCAACGAGTGATACAAACAGTCTTAATCTGTTTCTCACAGCAATTAAAATGCTAATTCAGTTCTGAGAACACACTGAGTTGCATCATAATATTATGACGTGATGTCATAATAGCATCATGTGATGTCATAATACCAGGGTGTGCTATCATAATACCAGAAAGTGATGTCATGAGAGAAGCACCAAATGAAATTATGATGAAGCATTCTGATTGGTTCATTGATAAAAACTGGAAAAGTGAAACCAGTCAATTAAAAGCTCATTGTTAATTAAAAGCTCATTACATTCTCAGAACACACTGAGGTTTTTACTGGACATTGAGTAATGAGGTCTTGAAACCCAGAAACACAACATTCTAATAATAAAATAATTCTAAAATGATTTAATAGACTGTTTCCAGTGAAGTTTCATGAAAATCCGTCAAGTAGTTTCAGAGAAGTAGTCGCTACAAGTTTTCATTATATACCTCTATGTAAACAAAGATGGCCACTGGCGGCCATGTTTAATGTCGAATCACAATAATTTTCGACAAGGATCAACATCATGTCATGCTGATCATTTCAGAAAAAGTCCCATATCAATATCACCGATAGATTTAAGAAGTAGTAACTACAAACTTTTTAAAAATCTATTTTTAGCTGTGCGGCCATCTTGAATTTCCAGCTAACTTGAAATTTTGCTAGGATCAATTAGACATCAAGAGCAACATTTCTGTGAAATTTCATTAAAATCTGTCATGTAGTTTTAGAGGAGTAGTCATGTTTAACGTCGAATAATACGATTTTCGACAAGGACCAACATCTTGTCATGCTGATCATTTTAGAAAAAGTCCCATATCAGTATCACTTATAGTTTTCAAGAAGTAGTCGCTTCAAATTTGTTTTTTAAAAATCTATTTTTAGCTTTTGCAGCCATCTTGGATTTCACATCAACATGCATTTTTTCTAGGATCAATTAAGACTTCATGGGCAACATTTCTGTAAAGTTTCATGAAAATCCATTCAGTAGTTTCAGAGAAGTAGTCACTACAAAAGAAGTTTCAGACGGACGAATGGACGACGGACACCGCACCACAGCATAAGCTTTGCTGATCTTTGATCAGTAGAGCTAAAAACACTAAAAAAATAAATATTATTGGCCCTAATATTGGGAGCATTGACCATTTCCCATTTATACCCCCCTTGAGAATAATAAGTGCCATTTAAGACATATTTGGAAGCCTAATGATAACAAAGTGTCATTGTGAAACTTAATTCACCATGCAGGACTATTCAAATATAGGCCGAGTACTTGCAGTTAATCTTGAAATAGTCTTGTTATTCACATGCTACAGAACATATACACAAGATAAAAGAATCAGTATTGGAAAATTTTAGAATTGCTAAATATATATAATATATATATTATAAAAGTCATATACCGTAACCATCCCTTTAAGCACCCTATAAATGACACTTACATGCTTACAATTTGTTAATGCCCTCTTTTTTTCAGCCAACCTAGGTCAAAATTCATAAACAGTTTTTTTTCGATATTATTTAAATATAAAGGGATGAAAATGGTAGTTAGTTATGGTATACATGAGTGGGAAATCATGATGTTTAAAGGCAAATGAAAGGGGTCATATTAAAGGGTTGATATTATATTTATGACAAGAAAACAAATTTAAGGCTCTTATAAATTCTTGTTTTGGAATAGAATCATACTTTATTTAAAATATATGTACAATTGTTAGCAATAGAATGCCCATTTCAATTTAAATTATGGTTTGGCAACAAAAAGCAGCCGAGACATAGCGTTCTCCAGACAGAACACGTTTTCATTAACAATAATTAACCGGAAGGTAACATGCGGCTTAATACATACTTTATAAGAAGCACATTACGAGGGTTCCCGTATTTGGATTCACACCAATACCTCCTCCAGATCGCCTCCAGTCCCTTTAAGACCGGACATAAAAACTATAAAGGGTAATAACTCATGTACTTTGTATCGATTTATCTGCCCGTGCATCCTTCACATTATTACTTGTTAGTGATCTTGCACACCAAGTTTGGTTTACATAAGTATAATGTTATTTGAGGATTAGGCGACACAAGCCTGTGACAAATGGACAGACAGACGTTATTTCTAGTTATTAATTATACTGTTATAAGTTATGCCTATTATTATTACTAGTGGTTTTAGTCACAGAGTTACATTTATTGTGAGTATTAGGAAAATGACACCTTTGTTGACCCTGATATATTGAATGTACAAAACATTTTTGTTTTATTTCACACCTGTATAATTCTAGTTAATATTTAGGTCTTTTCTATAACTTGATGATCTTATATTTTCCATTATTTCACTGCAGACTTTTACTTTTTTTTCTGACAAAATACAAAAATTCCATATTGAAATACTGATTTTTGTTTCATATTGTACTTCAGTTAAATGTTTTGTTCTATTAGGCCAAATAAAGGACATATCAAGGCAATGGTCTTATGGCACCTGTTGATATCAAAAACAATTTACAGCTAAGACCAAATAAAATAATAATCTATATTGTTCCGTTTGCCCGATCGACCTGAGATTTTTGGACTGTTTGCGTAAACCCTATTTTTTTTCTACTTTTTTCGATGAACACTAGCATCATGGAGGAAATAACAATGTAACAGACAAGACCTTCTTGCAATCTAGGTTCAAAAATCTGTTTCCATAAAAAAATTTTTTTAAAAAATGATGACTTATCATCCCTAATTATTTAATAATGTACTGGAACCACCCATATTATTTTATTTGGCCTTATATAATTTGACAAAAAAAATTGTTTCACTTGGAAGTGCTATATATCTAAAGACCACTTGTTTGATATATGTAGCAACTTTTAAGAAGGTACTTTAAATAGTAGTTATTCATCAGATATAAAAATGTTGATGAATTAACATGTTGTTGTTTTTATGAATTTTATTTAATTTACATTGATTACAAAACATGATACACAGATTTGACTACGATGTTTTCTGTAAAAACACCAACAATATTGATATTGTAAAGTTTTAGATGCATGTTTCATAAGTCACCACCAGACCACAAGTTGGATTTGTGTAGCAAGTTTCGTGAAAATACTGTGAATGGTTTTAGAATTGATACAGAAATGAAAATGTTCACCAAATTTCTATCTTCCTTCCACGGAAATGCCAAAAATACTGATATTAGAAAACTCTAAATATCAAGAGGCATCACATGACCACTAGCGTGGCAAGTTTCATAAAGATATGTCCTAAGCAGTTATGGAGTTATGCTCCAGAAACAAAATGTTCACCAATGTTTATTTCCATGGAAATACCATATATTTAATTTTAGAACTAAAGCTATTATAGTTTCAGTAGACTTTTTTCAAGTTTCGTACCAATTTGTGTATGGGTAGAAGACACCAATGTATGCAGTGGTCGAAATTAGCACAAGACCGCAGGCTCGAGACTGGTAATATGCCTGCCGGGCTTGGCCAATATTCAAGAACACAAGCCCGACGAGCTTGTTGATTTGCTGCTCGTATTGACGAGTGAAATTTGAATCTTGACGAGTGAAACCCATGAATTGGTCGTCCAAGAGGACGAGAAACATTTCAGTAGAAAAAAACAACAAAGAAAATAGTTCTTACATAGTTTATTAAGTGATTAAATGCAGTAAATAGTCGCAACTGTTAATTGACGCATTTCCGTTTTGGGACATTCTAAAATGCGGCTCCCGTTCTAATTTCACGGAGCGCCGAACGTTACGGTATTTGAATGTTTAAGGGTACTAGTCACCTAAAAGCCCCAGTCACCTTTTACCGGGACCAGGGCCTTCAGGAAGGGGAATTTCAAAAAGTATGCTGTTTTCCTGTATTGGAGTTTAACATTTTGTAATAAATATATAAAAAAAAAAAATTAAGGGGAATTTTTCACAGGAAAAGGGGAAAAATATATACCATGCCAGAGTAACTGTAATGGCCATGAGCAGACTGTAGTGAACTATGAATATGAATATAGTCATCTATAATACTGGTCAAAGTTTCATAATTTTCATTGATTTATATAAAGAAAAACAAGAGGTCAATGACCTTGAAGCTCTACTGATAGATTTTGATAGCTAGGTCAGCATTCCCAGTGAAGTTTCATAAAATCTGTCAAGTAGTTTCAGAGGAGTAGTCGCTACAAGTTGAAGTTTTTACTATATAACTCTAGGTAAACAAAGATGGCCTCTTGCAGTCATGTTTAATGTCAAATCAAAATAATTTTCGACAAGGATCAACATCTTTTCATGCTGATCATTTCAGAAAAAGTCCCATATCAATATCATTTACAGTTTTCAAGAAGTAGTCGCTACAAACTTGTTTTTAAAAATCTCTGTTTAGCCGTGGTGGCCATCTTGAATTTCCGGCCGATCTGAAATTGTGCTAGGATCAAATAGACATCAAGAGCAACATTCCTGTGAAGTTTCATGAAAATCCGTCTAATAGTTTCAGGAGTAGTCACTACAAATTTTTACTATACAAACTCTATGTAAACAAAGATGGCCACTGGTGTCCAGGTTTAATTTTGATTCAAAATAATTTTTGACAAGGATCAACATCATGTCATGCTGATCATTTTAGAAAAAGTCCCATATCAATATCACTTATAGTTTCAAGAAGTAGTCGCTACAAACTTATTTTTTAAAAATCTATTTTTAGCTGTGGCGGCCATCTTGAATTTCTGGCCGATCTGAAATTTTGCTAGGATCTATAAGACATTAAGAGCAACATTCCTGTAAAGTTTCATGAAAATCCGCCAAGTAGTTTCATCAGAGTAGTCGCTACAAGTTTTTACTATATAACTCTATGCAAACAAAGATGGCCGCTGGCAGCCATGTTTAACGTCGAATCAAAACGATTTTTGACAAGGACCAACATCATGTCATGCTGATCATTTTAGAAAAAGTCCCATATCAATATCACTTATAGTTTTCAAGAAGTAGTCGCTACAAACTTGTTTTTTAAAAACCTATTTTTAGATATGGTGGCCATCTTGGATTTCACATCAACATGAATTTTTGCTAGGATCAACTAGACTTCATGGGCAACATTTCTGTAAGGTTTCATGAAAATCCATCCAGTAGTTTCAGAGGAGTAGTCGCTACAAAAAAAGTTTACGGACAGACAGACAGACAGACGGACGCCGCACCACGGCATAAGCTCTGCTGATCTCTGATCAGTCAAGCTAAAAATCTGTTTTTAGCCATGGTGGCCATCTTGAATTTCCGGCCGACCTAAAAAAATTCTAGGATCAATTAGACATCAAGAGCAACATTCCTGTGAAGTTTCATAAACATCCGTCAAGGTGTTTCAGAGGAGTAGTCGCTACAAGTTTTTACTATATAACTCTATGTAAACAAAGATGGCCACTGGCAGCCATGTTTAATGATGTTTCCCTTAGTTTTATTTATATATAATAGTGTTAAATGATGGTTTCTGATTACTTTGATTTATGAACTTTTACAATGAGAGCAGGACGAGAAAACATCTACATGTCAATGCTACTCGCCCTACAGGACGTCCTACGGGACGAGTATACAGTAAAATATATTTCGTCCCTTGATAGTCATAATATCCTCGAGTTTTGTTTTGAATTGCACTGTTTACGATATTGTTGAGATTGAAATAAACATTACCATGATCAAATTTGAATAAATGTTACTATTATATTAGGCTCATAGTGAGTATACTGGTGTTTTTCAATTTTTGACATACTTTTTTCCGGGCTTGTTCGTTTTTACTTGGGCTTGTTCAAAATTCAAGAATGCAAGCCCAAAGGGCTTGTGGTTTGAAATCCTAATTTGTGTTTGTATAGGTAGAAGATAATAATGTTAAGAGTTTGTAAACTACTGAACCCTTACATGTAAATACTTACAGCGTGTTTCATGAGCACATTCTTATCACAATCATGGTTTATGAGAAGTTTGCACAACGGAAGGTTATTGGTTGCCGCGGCGATGTGCAGGAGAGTCTTGCCAGCTTTGTTGGTGACGTTGACAGCATCCTTGTCATTCCTCAGTCTCAGCAGGTATTTCACAACATCTGTATTGTAGAGGATATTCATGTAAAAATTAAATAACTGAGAAATGATGTGGTCTGTAACTACCTAGTTACATTCAGAGAGAGGGAAATGGAACATAGTACTATTAAAGAAACTAACCCGACAAAAACGTCAAAATTACACAACAAAACTGTTGATCAAAACTCTATCCAGGTGTTCAGGCCATATAATACTGTGTATCTGTCAATTAAAAGTATAGGTTTATTCACAGGTTCTTAAAATACCCATGAATGAAGATGCGTAAAATGAATTATGAGTTGATAACTCTTAATTCGACGATCCAGTTTTGCGTTTTGATCTGCGTCAAGTGAACGAAGGAGACTAATATAGAGGGATAAAGTATTTCCCTATATTCTTCAATTCAATCAAGTACATTTTTTCTGTGGTTTTAACATAAGCAAAGGACATATCTTTAAACCAGAACACCTGGTCTTACTGCCCCATCTACTGGATGAAACTCAGTAGTGCTACCATAAGAAAGAACTATACTATAGTGGGGACAGACATCCCATGGGCAAACAGATCAGAAGATATTGGTCAGTCTCAAACCCATTGCTTAATCATTACTATAGAATGTACTAGATTACTTAGGGCAATTCCATTAAAACATACATGAGACCGAGGGAAGGCACTTTTGAAATTGAACACCCAACCATAGACGCAAAATTGATTTTAAAGAACCAAATTTCAGAAATTAAATTGCCTTCCTGGGGTCCCTGGTATGTTTTAATGGAATAGCCCTTAGGAAGGTAGTGGTGTGGGCCCAAAGGTAGGTACTAGTAATTACTTGTATTCTCCTCTGTGCACGTTCTGGGCCACAGTCAAATTAACTTGGCTGGGCAAGCCCAGGACAATGGTATGACATGTCATGCCATGTGTATCCGAGTTTATCACATAACATACGAGGTGGAATAATATGTCAATATTTTCGACAATCCACTAGTGATTTAACTATGCAAATGAGGACCGAATCATCGTTCGGTCTTTTCCGTTCAGCTCGGTGTCCATCTGAATTGTGTCATCGATTTCCGTAACAATTCATAATACTGGATTACGGAAATCTACGAGGTAGTTCCGTTGTTTGGTTTTATACAGAGAAGGCCGAGTCAACATACGAAGTTCCGTTGTTTGGTTTTATACAGAGAAGGCCGAGTCAACATACGCCGATGTTGTATACAGGCATTTACAATAAAAAAATGTTCCCTAAAACTGATATGATATGCTCGACACAACCAACTTGTGTAATAAATTCAATATTAAACAGGCACTCCTGTAAGATCCTCTATAATATATAGGGTCAATTTCCATTACCCACCTTGATCCCCAGATTACCTATCCTGTCCTAAGAATATTATTGACATAAAGTTTTATCAATAAAATGGTATCTAGCAAATCACTCCTCCTTCAGTCCTCAAAAGTCGTATGGATTGGATGCCAATACAATCCTTGGATGGATTGTTTAAAGAATTTGTACTTTTCAGATTATTTTTTCATACATCAAGGTTTATAATTATCAGCTACTCTTTCACTCTTTCTCTCTTTTTCTCGCTCTCTCTTACTCTAGTGTCTCGGTGGCCGAATGGTTAACAACGTTGCATTGTAAAGCTTCACCTCTCACCACTGAGGGTTCGAATCCCACTGTGAGCTCGACTTGTGAGGAAGTGTCGATTCTTACGGAAGGCGGGAGGTGTACAGTACTGGTTCTACCCAGGAAAAGTGGGTGGTCTGCCTCAACCACAAAAAATCAACCGTAATATATAACCTGACATGTGTTGAAATTACGTAAAACAGCATACAAACAAACTCTCTGAGCAGCTCTAAGAACAAAATTTTACCTTTACAAAGGAAGGGAAATAACTCTTACCTAAATGGCCTTTCTGGGCTGCTTCATGTATAGGGTAATCTCCCTTGTTGTTCTGATGCCACAAATCTGCTTTTCCTTTTTCAAGCATTCTCATAGTGTCCAAACATCCTTTGATAGCTGCACAATGGGCTGGACTGGCACACAGAAAATAAATATGCAAGACCATAAATCGCAGGTTTTATAACATTAAATCTCTGCCCTTAAAAATCATTGAAATCAATGAAAATGTGCAGGTATATTGTATATTGCAAGCAGGAGTGATCTTAACTGATGTTTAAGGAATGAAATAATGCAAGTTATTAGCCACAATAAGTTGTCTGGTAAAAGTTAATGGACAGACAGACAGACGGGACGGACAATGCCACAACATGAAAATATGTAGATTGGACCTTCTCTTGACCAGAACTGCATACGTTGCTGCAAATTATGTTGTTGACCCTTAAACCACAAAGAGGTCATGATGCTCACCAAATTTAATGAAAATGACAACAGCAAACAAAAGAGGGATCAATGACCTTGAAGCTCTACTGATAGGTTTTGATAGCTAGATTAGCATTCCTGTGAAGTTTTTTTTTATGAAAATCTGTCCAGTAGTTTCAGAGGAGTTGTCGCTACAGGTATTTTTAATATATAACTCTATGTAAACAAAGATGGCCACTGGCTGCCATGTTTAATGTAAAATCACATTAATTTTTAACAAGGACCAACATCATGTCATGCTGATCATTTTAGAAAAAGTCCCATATCAATATCACTTATAGTTTTCAAGAAGTAGTCGCTACAAACTTTTTTAACAAGAAATCCGTGGATTCACATGTCTCGCCTAACGGGGGCTGGACTTAAAAATAAAAAGTAGTCACTTTCTGTAAAGTTTCATGAAAATCTATCTAGTAGTTTCAGAGAAGTAGTCATTTTAAAAAAAGTTCCATATCAATATCACTTAAAGTTTTCAAGAAGTAGTCGCTACAAATTTGTTTTTTAAAAATCTATTTTTAGCCATGGTGGCCATCTTGAATTTCCAGCTGACCTGAAATTTTGCTAGGATCAACTAGACATCAAGAGCAACATTTCCATCAAGTTTCATGGAACTATATAACTCTTGTAAACAAAGATGACTGCTGGCATCAATGTTTAACGTCGAATCAAAATGATTTTCAACAAGGACCAATATCATGTCATGCTGATCAATTTAGAAAAAGTCTTATATCAATATCATTTGCAGTAGTTTTCAGGAAGTAGTCATTACAAATTTGTTTTTTAAAAATCTATTTTTATCCATGGCGGCCATTCTGAATTTCTGGCTGACCTGAAATTTTGCATGGATCAACTAGATATCAAGAGCAACATTCATGTGACGTTTCATGAAAATCTGTCAAGTAGTCTCAGAGGAGTAGTTGCTACAAATTTTTACTATATAACTCTATGTAAACAAAGATGGCCACTGGCAGCCATGTTTAAAGTCGAATCAAAACAATTTTCGACAAGGACCAACAACATGTCATGCTGATCATTTTAGAAAAAGTCCCATATCAATATCACTTCCTGTAAAGTTTCATGAAAATCCATCTAGTAGTTTCAGAGGAGTAGACGCTGCTAAAAAAAGTTTACGGACGGACGACGGATGCCATATCCTTATATGTATTAGTAGCCGCCTCCAGCAAAATGTACCGACTTCCGCACTGAGGTCATCAGGTTGACCCTCGCTGACTTTCACATGTGCTGACATCAACATGTTTACATGAGGACCAATTCAGTGTACGATGTAATGAACACTTTACATATTTACATTCATGGTGTTATTGCCTTCGTGAATCTCTCCACAACATGGATGCCGCAAGGTGCAACACAGCATGGATGATGCAAGGTGCAACACAGCACAGAAAATTATCCACAAACCTCCTGCTACCACATTTTTTGACCAAAACATGTTCTATGGTCTTAATTTATCAAACACACCTTTCAGCTTCAAAATCTTCATCTTCAAATTCCATAAACACAGTTTCGGCAGCCATTACAACTTAGTGAACTTAAAATACAGGTTAAGTAAGCATCCATATACTCCATAAAGATATCCCTATTCACAATACTTGTTACATATGCACATTAAAGTCCCATTTGGTTGTTATAGAAAAACAACACATTATTTGTAAAATGCTGCTCTTATTTTTCTCAAATGTTGTTGAGCATTCATGTCTTCTATAGACGTTTTTGTTAGTTAGCATTTTAAAATGGATATATTTAATAATGTCTAGTATTATGTTGTTTTAAACACTTATTTTATTGCTGTTTCTTTAAACATATCTATTTTTATCATGGTTTTCAGTCGACAAAACAAATATTAAAGTTCAAATTTCAATTTAAGAGAATGCACAAATCCACTGTCAATAAGAGAGACTTAATGCCTTACTTTCTATATGGAATAGAATACAGATTACAGAGACAAGAACAATATTCAAATATTGTTGTAGCAGTTTATTGGTCAGGTATTTTTTAATTGAAATGATTGCTGAACTAATTATTTTAGTACAATCCTTTTAAGTTAGAATTATCTCCCTTCATGTACAATTATTATTTTAACTATGTCTATCACACTAATTGAAATTACCTCCCTTCATTTACAAATATACAGTAAAATCATGTGATTACATTTTTGTATTTTGATATATAATCTTAATTTGGTCCTGCTGGGATAGAACACTCGATCTTGGATTACTAAGAGCAGAAGTGCTAACCAAGACACACTAATTAGAACGGTAGGAACTTTCTTGCGCTTAAAGGGACAAGGACCGTAACTTTTAGCTTATAAAACACTCACTAATTACGTTCGCAAACATTACACACTAACAGTATTGAATATTTACTAATTAAAAGCAAGATTGTTTGACGGAATTCAATCGCGGTAAAAAAAAAGAGAACTACCACTTTGCGAGTTTGAACCAGCAGCCCAAACTAAAATTACATTCACGGGTAATAAGACTGTGCGGGTAATAGACGACGTCGCTCCTACCTGAGCTATGCAGGCCATACATAATATACAATACATACTATGTAGAAAACCTAATGCGCTAATGGAAGTCACGTGATCAGCATAAAAAGTAAATAAAGTGGGTCCCACATTATTTACAAATAATAATTAAAACTTTTTTTTTCAAACTCACGAATGTATTACTATACACTTATTTGGGTCTATGCTCATGTTTTCATGTATACATTTCACTGAATAAAATTCAGACAGTTATTTGATTATGCTCAAATATCAGCTTACTTACGGACAGTGTCCCTTTAAGAAAAAAGAACTGTGTCATTCGGTTCTTGTTTATTTCTTAAAATGTGCAAATATTTTCTCTTTTCTTGTCCATGTGACAGGAATGGGACAAGTTCATGATTTCATACAGGTTTGGATATGCCTGAATGTGTTTGAGCCCATATCTGAGAATCTAATACTGGGTAGTGATACATTTGAAAATGGAAGTGAAATGGACCATTCAACAGTCTCTATAAACTATAGACATTTAAAAAAAAGCAAATGGGTCGACCCCATGTTTTTTTCTGGATATTTCGAGCAACAGACATTAAGTTTCACAAAGAAATATTTTTAAGAAAATTCAGTAAAGTCCAGAGAGGCCCTGCTATATATGCAGAGCAATGTAAAAACAACCGTGTTGTGAAACGTAGAATTATAAGTTTAAACTCTTAGAAAAAAGGTTTTGATTGACTGTTTTCTGTAGTGGGTTTAAATGAATCTATATTGATGTGTCCATACATTTATCTTGATTTGCTTATCAACACATACCACTGTTGACTTTTTTCTAAAAAAAACAACCTCGACAAACTCAGCAGTATATATTTTTTTTTAAGTTTATGTTTCGTGTTTCCTACCATGTGTGAATATTTAAATACAGCAATATTAAAGGATTGATTCCCTTTGCAGCCGGTGATGGACAGCACAATGGGAGTAACTGATTGATCAGTTAAGAAACAAGCTCCTCCCATTAGAGACCCGTCACATTAAAGTTACTGTACTCACTTTCTTCCCCGATCATCCACATGGTTGATGTCAGTTTTGGCATCGATCAGGGCCTTCGTACAGTTCTTGTTGCCAAGGGTGATGGCGTAGAACAGCGGCGTACACTTGTTCTTGTCCATGAGGTTGCAATTGGCTCCATTTTTACGCAAGACCTCTATACACTGAAAATGGCCGCGACTTGCTGCACAGTGGAGTGCTGCAGGAGACAAAGAAAACGAAGCTGTAAAGCTAGATGTTCCTTTTTAATTATATTCATGGCTTGTCACTTTTAGTACATTTGTTGTAACTTTCACCCTCCCCCACCCCATTCAACATGTGGAAGGAGTGGGGGTGGGGGATAAGTTTAATATCAAGACCTAATCAATTTTATGGATGAAACATCTCACACACTTGCTTGGACAAGAAGGTAGGTAGCAAACTCGTTGATGACCTATATTTCTGTCTTTCTTTACTATTCTCGATTAACGGAACCATGGCACGATAACATGGACATGTGCTCTGTACTTACAAGGGTTAGATGGATGAGTCATGTATGTGGGTATGATTTCCTTTCATATATATATATATATACCACAGTGGAAGTGATGTTTATGGCCATCTCTCTTGCTCAGTCTTAGTCATGGATTTCTTAATTAAGTATATGATTTATAACATAATTCCTCAACATTTAAATGGAACTCTGTAAAAAAATATCTTGTTAGTTCAAAACAAGTTTAAACCTTCTGTAAGATCATAATCTTAGTAAAAACAAATCAAGTTTTACCCACCTGTAAGATCATCCTTGTCCCTTGAGTTTATATCAGCTCCAGCCTTCAGTAATAATTTACATGACTCAGCATTTCCTGAAATACAATTGTGATAATGAACAGACAGGTACAACAACTTTGATATTTCAAGATTACCTTTCATCTTCCAGAACATTCAACTTTGATATTTCAAGATTACCTTTCATCTTCCAGAACATTCAATTTTGATATTTCAAGATTATCTTTTGTTAACTTCTTAAAAAAATAACCGTAACTCTACCTGAACAAGCAGCCCACAGCAAGGGTTGTCTCCCTGAATCATCCACGACATCCAGTTTTACTTTACAATCTATGACCTTCTTGAGAACTTTCTCGGCGATCTTGGTGTCTGTATGACTGGAGTTAGCACTGTTCATCTGGGCTGCGTAGTGTATCGGGTAGGCATGGTGGTTGTCTGCTGTCGACATGTCCGCCTTGTTCTGTATGAGAATTTCGAGAACCTTCAGGTGGCCAGTCACTGAAATAACATGTTTTTTTTAATAATATGATTTTTTGCTATATCCTGTGTAAAGGAGGTATTGTTTGGGGTGAACACGTAACTATTCTAACTATATATAAATAAAGAACAAGATAGGACAGTTTCACGTTGATCACTTAATACCATTCCACAATGAGCACACTCTTAGACTATAAAATAAAGACTTTAAACACGGCTTTCCAGAGATAGCATCTCATCGTCATGACTTTTTTTTCTTCAAAATTTAATTAATAAAGGAAAGGCACTTCAAATGTTCAGTTGGTCAGGAACAATGTGATCAATATAAATTGAGTGTTAACATGTAACAATTGAGCGGCAGTGATTTTTGCATTCTATCAATTAGATATGAATATAGACCAAGCATAACAATAATCTGCTAAGCGATATCAGAGAAAAGCGTTTTTTCAGTGTTTTTTCCTTTGCTGTGCAACATTTATTTGCCTTTTATACAGGTAATTCATCCAATTATGGTCCACTGTCAAATAGTTGGACTGAACATGGAAATTGCATGATCTTGAATTCTGTTCGGGACATTCACATCCCCTCAAGGTCAAGAAGTTGATTTAATTAAGGACCAGACATTTAAATGCATGACACTGACCATAAACAGAAGACACCCAATACCATTTATGACATAAATGGAACCAATCTGAAATGTACATGACCTTGACTCATGACCTTGAACATAATTCTATTGATGATAAATAAAATCATTAAGTTCCATCACTTCAAGAGTTATGGACCAAACATGAATACAGCATGACTTTGACCCATGTTGACCTTGAACTTGCCACATTTTATGTGAGACTTACCATATCAATGATATAATCATCACAATAAATGCCATCTCATCCTCTGATGCAGTAAAAACATTATGAACTAGACACACACAGTTTATTTTAATTACGGGCAATAAGTCTGTAATACATTGTGTCAAGATTAATCACTCACTGGTTGGTCGACTGAATGGTGTTTTATGTCATTTTCAGCACATTTTAGGTTAGGTTATATACGAGGGTCGATTTTTAGATGTGAAGGCAGATAATCCACTTCTTCCTGGGTAAAACCAGTACTGTATACCTCCCACATTCATAAGAGTCAACACTTTCTCCTTTACATGTCGAGCTCCCAGTGGGATTCGAACCCACCGTTATGAGAGACGAGAAAGATTCAAACTCAGCGACATTATCCTCCCCACCATGTATCACACACTATGCTAACATCTTATTGAAATAAACCTTCTTATCATGTTCATGAGCTGATTTAGTTTGAAATTTACTATGAATCAAGGGCAATAACTCTGTTATGGATACATTCATTTTGCTCACAGTCAAAAACATCCAAGATTCATTGAAACAAATTTTCATCAAATCTGCTGAACATCGGAACTTGTTTACTTTATATATCATGTTCAGAAGCTAAAATTTGCTTATTTCTTAATAATAAAGGGCAATAACTCATTGTCGAACTTGTCAGCACAAGAAAATAACGACATCATGCAATTACATATTTAAAAGTCTATTTTGTTAATCTTTAGTAATGCAGTAGAAAAACACATGTGAAAACAAAAATTGCAAGCTGTATCGTGCCATAAGTATTTTAAAGCATAGTAAAATAGCATGTGCATTGATAGTATATTAAATACAAAGCAGTTTCTTGTGACACTTTAAAAATTCTGTGATAATTTTAATTTTAAAAATATTTAGTTTATTAATTAGGTAGAATTAAAACTAAGCTCTATAGTAACACAATAATAAGTATTAATATGTGCTTTATGAAGTACGCAATCTGTTCTTTTGATGCATATTATCCATTACCTGGTACCTCCTTAATTCCATTAAGCGATTGGAAAGCTCATATTAGCAGGATTTTATAACGGATATTTCGACAATAAAACACATTTAAAAACATATTTCATGAAAAAAATGTGATAATCTGTTTATAATTTCCTATTAAATGTTTTACTTTTACAATATGCAGACTTTTAAGCCGAAATAACGGTTTTATTTCATACCCAAGCCAACCCCGTTTTCATTTCTTGGAGAAGGGGTTGGATGGGGTATGGGGTATGAAAGTTAATACTCGGACCACATAATGCTCTTTAACTTAAGTTTGTATCTACAGTAAATAACTTTGTAATAAGTTTGTATAAAAATATTCAGACAATAAATTTACGATCATATAACTAATGCAGATACCATACTTAACATAGCAACACGATACTCAATGCGTATAATTATGCAGAATTTAAGGCAAAAAACGAAAGTTTTAATTGACTGGTTCTGTACTGATGTTTACAAATTAAATCTCCCAAATTCTTTTATTTATTTCAAAAAATATGTGCCCCAGTGTGCATAAAGTTTCTAAATTAGATAAGATAGCGTCAACAGGTTTTGAATTGAATTGATTTGGGTTTTAAGGCGCACCAACACATGAACAGTTATATGGCGCCTAACAGAAATGAACATGCCAGACTCATCCTCCATTTACATCGAGATAAAATATGGAGAATGGGCTTAGAACCTTCTTACCCTGAACTTCAGAGCTGCTGTAAATTGTAGACACTCCATTTACGCTATTGTTTTTCTGCCACTGCTCTAGTGATTTGAGCGAGATGGCACCTGAAACAATGCAGGGGTCATGATGGGTTCTACCCCTCTGCCTACCCCTCTGACGGTATCTGCAGTGGCCCTATTCTTTTCCCAGGAACCACAAAGGGGCCAATAGGTTTTGAAGACCTTGGACTAGTCATGTCAATATATAGATGATTGAATTTATTAAACGAGTAGGATAACTAAACATGATGTGAGGCTCTGCCAAGCATCATATCAATTTTATGCAACAAGTTTCATATTCAATATTAAATAGGCAACAATGTGAGATTCTATTTAACCCACAACTCCAAAAATGCCACATAATTGAATTGAATTGGATTTTATAGTCGCACCAACAGCTAAGGTCATATGGCGACTTTCCAGCTTCCACTGGTGGAGGAAGACCCCAGGTGCCCCTCCGGGCAATTTTCGTGCACGGGCGGGCACCTGGGTAGAACCACCGACGTTCCACAAGCCAGCCAGCTTCCTCACATAAAGATTCCTAGGCCCCTGAGGGATCGAACCTACAGCGGTGAGGGGCAAGTGATTGCAAGTCAGAGACTCTAACCACTCGGCCACGGACGCCCCTGCCACATAATGTACATGTACTAATGTAGCTGCCTATGGCATGTTTCTTTGATCTCTTCTGTACCTCACCTAGAAGTTAAACTGCCACATCAATTTCTCTAACCTGGTAATTTGATGACAGCTGAATGGATTGTGATTAACATTTGTGTGACGTTTCATGAAATTCTTCAGTATTTTTAAAGTTATGGCTGAGACATGATTGTTTCTGATGGATGAATGAAACTTTTGTTTTTATATTATTAGTGTGTGTTGTATCTTTATAATGAGATCATGTGATCTGATGTAATAAAATACCTGATTGTGTCGAAATCAATCTGCTACCTGAAATGTGAACTGCATCAACTAACAACTGTTTCTGAATATATGTATGCAAATTGTTTCCATGGGACATGATTTTAAGAGAAGATCTAAATATGAGTATACAAAGTTTCATTTCAAAATATCTTCAAAATTATACAGATTACAGAAATGACAGATAAAAGGTCGAGTCATGGAAGAAAACAATGGCATTGTTTGTTACAGAAATGATATCATTTCTACATTTAATTAATTAACGTTTGGTATTATTTCACACCATTAATGAAATCACATTTTCCGAAGTTATTCAGTGAAAATTTACCTTGTTTTGTTTGTTGTGCAACATTATTTTGTTTTATGGGTTCAACAAAATAACTTGTTTAACTGATCAACTAAATCACAAAGCCTGCAAATTTGATGTATTTTTAGTCCAACAATTGAAAGGAAATTTGCGAGGAGCGCAAAATGAACTTTTTTCAGTGGTCCACAATATGCATAATGCAAAATAAAGTTTTTTATTGGTTGGTTTCACAATTCGCAAAGCCTTTGTTTCCGTTGTTGTTTCAGGGTAAAAGGACAGTAAATACTTGATAGAAACCCACCTATGCATTTAAGGAAAATCCATCCTTGAGAATATTTAAGATTTTGAAACTAATTCAGATATTTTGTGCTTGAAATTTAAGATTTCAACATTTGTATTAATAAATTCAATAAACACTATATTTCACTATCTCAGTTTCAAAAACATTTGTATTAATAAATTTAATAAACACTATATTTCACTATCTCAGTTTCAAACACTTGTTATATAAAGTAACTTTACAAATATTAGGCATTTTTTAATGCAGTAAGAGCTAAAATTCCTAGCAGATTTATCACTTTCCTTGTCAATCATTGTCAACAAATAAATTAAGACTACGCACCTGCAGCCCAGTGAGCCAGTTTGTGACCCTCATTGTCCATGGTGTCTATATCTGCCCCCTTCTCCAACAACACCTTCATCAGGTTTGTGTTGCCGACCAATACCGACAACGCCATTGCTGTGTACCCCTGTTCATCCTTGACTTCGAGAATCGAGTTATCCTTCTCCAGGAGCATCTCCGCACATTGTGTCTCCAGATTGTCGGCACAATAATGAAGCGCGGTTTTCCCTGCCACGTCAGCCGCTTGCACGGACGCCTGAAACACAGGGCATTTAGTTTTTTTGTTATCCTTATGTGGTTTAAAAACACCTTACTTCATTATGTCTTTAAAATTTAAAGGAAATGTTGGTATATATATTCAAATAAGTTTTATTTATATTGAGAGGGGCTTTGAAAAATTGGAAAAGGGTGAAATTGTCAACATTTGATTCACAAGTCTTCTAAGGAGAAGACTAAGGAGAAGACTAAGGAGAAGACTTGTGAATTAAATGGCCGTCACTGAATTGGAGAAAGCTTTACCAAGTTACAAATCTACTAGTTTCATTAAATGCCATTAAAAATGGTAAAGCTTAAAGATTATTTAATGTTTCATCTTGTTTCAGCATCCTTCTGCTTGGTTATTACAAAATATTTTTTTCAATTATATTGTGTTAAACATGTACCAGACTTTGGTGGCTTTTTCAGTTCTACCAATGCATTCTTCTATCTGAGATGGTTCACTTATATATAAATCTGCATTATTTTCTGAGAGAATCGGGGACAATGACTGGTTAACTTTTGAAAATATTGTTCAACTCACAACATAAATACAGTAAAGTGCGGCCTTCACTGTCAATGATATCTAGCAAGGAGAAAATGTATAAAGTTTCATGACCATAATTATGTCAATATTGCCAAGTTATGGGCTAGGTTAGAGTTTTATAAAAAGTGGTATAATGGACATGTGTAACAGCATTTTTTGAGGTAAGATGAAGATGTGTGTGAAGTTTTATGAACATATGTCAAATACTTTTCAGTACACAAATGAAACAATAACAAGAGGCCCAAGAGGGCCTGCTGGCTCAAGATAAAGTTTATGTATAAGGGGCCATAAGTCTTTCAAAAATCATTCAACCGGAACATGGTGGTCACATATGCAACTAGGCTTGGTACTAATCATCACTGCAAAGTTTCGATGAAATCCAGCCAAAGATTCAGGAGAACTAGTCTAGACAAAGTAAGTGTATTAAAACCTTTAAGGGCTCATAACTCTGCCAAAATTCATCCAACCAGAACATGGCAATGACAGGTGCAACTAGGCTTAGTACTGATCATCCTCGCCAAGATTCGCTAAAATCTGGCAAAGAGTTTAGAAGAGACTAATCTGGACAAAGTTTGTGTATTAAAACATTTAAAGGGTCATAACTCTGTCAAAAATCATTCAACCGAAATATGGTGATGATATGCACAACTAGGCTTGATACTGATCATCCTTGTCAAGTTTCGTCTATATCCAGCCAGGGGTTCAGGAGAACTAGCCTGGAAAAAAGTTGTGGTATCAAAATCCTTTAAAGGGCCATAACTCTGCCAAATATCTGTAAACCGGAACGCGACGATGACATGCACTACTAGGCTTGGTGCTGATCATCCCTGCAACGTTTCATTGAAATCTGGCGAGAGGTTCAGGAGAAGTAGATCAGACAAAGTTTGTGTATTAAAACCTTTATAGGGCCATAATTCTGCCAAAAAATCATTCAACCGGAATACAGCAATGATTTGCACAACCAGACATGGAACTGATCATCCCTAAAAAGCTTCGTTTAAATCTGGCCAGGGGTTCAGGAGAACTAGTCAGAACAAAGTTTGTGTATTAAAACCTTTAAAGGGCCATAACTCCGCCAAAAAACATTCAAACGGAACATGGCACTGATTTGCACAACTAGACATCGATCATCCCTAAAAAGTTTCGTTTAATCCGGTCAGGGGTTAAAACCTTTAAAGGGCTATAAATCCGCCAAAATCATTCAACTGGAACACGGTGACTATGTACAACTAGGCTTGGTACTGATCATCCCTGCAAAGTTTCAATGAAATCCGGCCAAATGAAGGCCCTTTCATTTATAATGTGGCCAAGATATAGCATATTTCAGAAAATGACTCCGATGTAAATTGTCCAATCTGGATGGTTTTTCAACTTGTCCAAGCTTTCATTGATGTTAACAATCTGGTAAAGTTTCTTAAAGATCGGATGAAAGATGAAGGCCCAATCATTTTAACGAGGCAAAATATAGGATTTTTAACTATATCAAGGGTCATAACTCCACTGTTACTGGTCCGATCTGGCTGGTATTCAAATTTGTAAGAGCTGTCATTGATATAACAATCTGGTAAAGTTTCATAAAGATCGCATGAAAAATGAAGGCCCTATCATCTTAACGAGGCAAAATATAGCATTTTAAATAAATCAAGGGCCATAACTCCACTGTTACTGGTCCGATCTGGCTGTTCTTCAAATTTATCCGAGCTTTCATTTAAATTAACATTCTGGTAGAGTTTCAAAAAGATCACATGAAAAATGAAGGCCCTATCATCTTAACGAGGCAAAATATTGCATTTTTAACTAAATCAAGGGCCATAACTCCGCTATTAACAATCTGTGCATGTTTGGTAAAGATCAAATAATAAATGAAGGTGCTAGCGTGTTCACAAGGCTTAATATGGCATTTTTCATCAAAAGAAGGGCCATAACTCCGGTGAAATTATTCCGAACTTAACGGTTTTCAAACTTGTCTGAGTTTTCATTGATATAAAGACACTGGCAAAGTTTAGTAAAGATCCGATTAATATTGAAGGCCCTAGAGTGTTCACAAGGTAGAAAATAGCATTTTTCAGAAAAAACAAGGGCCATAACTCCGGTGTTACTGTTCCGATTCAGCTGGTTTTCGAACTTATTTGAGCTTTCATTGATATTAACAATCTGTGCAAGTTTGGTAAAGATCAAATAATAAATAAAGGTGCTAGAGTGTTCACAAAGCAGAAATGGCATTTTTCAGGGAAAAAAAGGGATATAACTCTGGTATTACTGACCCAATTTAGCTGATTTTCGAACTTGTCCAAGCTATTATTGGTATTAACAATCTGTGCAAGTTTGGTAAGGATCAAATAATAAATGAAGGTGCTAGAACGTTCACAAGACAGAAAATAGCAATTTTCAGACAAAACAAGGGCCAGAACTCCGGTGTTACTGATCCGATTTGGCTGATTTTCGAACTTGTCCGAGCTATCAATAACCCATTTCATTCTAGAACCTAAGTTGATAAAAGGTCCTGTATATCTGAACATTTTCACGCGTTTTGCTGCAGCAGCAGATTACATTTCAGTGATGTTGGAAAAATATTGATTACATGGTCATTTTTATAAATCACATAACAAAACTATATATCATTTTGTAGGTATTGAAATTCCTGACACAATGGTATAAGTTAACATGCAATATTCATGCAAAAATTCATGCAATTAAAAAAAAAACATAGGTAAACATGCGAAATGGGTCATGAAAATATGTCCTACCTCACTTTCAATTGAAAATTTCTGTATGATATATTGACATTTGCTCTGGTAACCCAGGGAGTAGATTGTAGGGAATTTCAAGCCCTTGCTAGGAGTGTAATCAGCTTTAAATTCCATTGAATACTTCAAAAGTTTTGTTTTTTTTATAAACTTGGTCACATATTTTTTTCAATTTTAGAACTGGTTTCGGAGACAGATTTACCCGAATGTTCATTGAAGCAAATAAGTTGATTCTCATTCAAATAAATAACTCAAAATTGTAACCAAGAGTTGCTGTTGTCTTATTTACACCATAATAAAGATTATTTATATTCATTTACACAGTTTTAAAGTTATATTTTGTATGTTTGTATGTACCGCCAAATCAGGTTGAATCGGTCACGTGGTATTATCGAGTTGAAGGCGGTCAGTAAAAGACGCTTCTTCACCCGCCAGTAGTCATTTCTGCTGGGCAATCTCATGATCCCCATTAGAAAACATAAGCCAAGGAATGCCTTCTAGCAGGGAACATCAACAGGGGACCACTCTGGTTCGAACGGGGGTGGGGGGATTTTTTGTCCTTTCCTGGGTGGCATATCGGTTGGTTTCAGTAACCAAATAATCCCATAGGTCATCACCCCAGATCAAACCAAAATAATCACGGGGAAAAGCTTCCTCTGGGTGCTGAACTGTTGCACCCCCCTCACCTGTATACGGCCGTGTCTGGCGACGTTGAAAGTCATCCCGAACCCATCCACCTTGGAAACCTTCGAATTCCGAGATATCCGAATCATCAGAGTCCCAATCATCATCGAAAAATCCCTGATAGTCGGGGAAATTCAAACCGATTCCTTTGTTGTTGACGATCTCCGATGTTTTCCTCGACTGGATCGTCACTTTCTACGTCGAAATCATTCAAATCTGACAAATTCCCCACATCCATATTGCTCCCGTCGCTTAGTGCTTCTTGGGCCTCCGCCATTTTGTTCAAATCAAAAAGAAATCTTCGAAAAAACGATCAAAAACTACTTTTTTTCAAGACTTTTTCAATTCTAAAAGATGCGGAAGTGACTCGCAAATAATGCGCATGCGCTAGTAAAGTTTCACTTCCGTGCACAGAAAGTAATGACGTTTCATACACGTTTCTATGGGAGACGGGTTTTCAACAGAAAATTATACCGATAGATCGGTGTCCCGAATAGAAAGGGTAGTTACTGATGGATCGGTGTCCCGAATGAAATGGGTTAATAATAACAATCTGTGCAAGTTTGGTAAAGATCAAATAATAAATGAAGGTGCTAGAGTGTTCACAAGGCTTAATATGGCATTTTTCAGCAAAACAAGGGCCATAACTCCGGTGAAATCAATCCGATCTGGCTGGTTTTCGAACTTGTTCGAGCTTTCATTAATATAAAGACACTGGCAAAGTTTCGTAAAGATCTGATTAATAATATTAATATAAAGACACTGGCAAAGTTTCGTAAAGATCTGATTAATAATGAAGGCCCTAGAGTGTTCACAAGGCAAAAGTTAACGGATGACGGACGGACGACGGACGGACGGACGACGGATGGACGATGGACGACGGACAACTCGCCATCCCATAAGCTCTGCTGGCTTTCGGCCAGTCGAGCTAAAAATGATAACATTATATTGATTGACGTACCCCTTCTTCAAGTAAATGCTTGAGCTGTTCAGCATTGCCATGTTGACATGCCACAATGACGGCTGTTTTATCATCATCTGCAGGCGAGTCCATTATTTTCTGAGAGAATCGGGGACAATGACTGGTTAACTTTTGAAAATATCGAACGTCGTTTGACTCACAACATAAATACAGTAAAGTGCGGCCTTCACTGTCGATGGTATCTATCTGGGGTTTGTGTCTGCAAATACAAAATAAATGTTGGGTTTTTATCAAATAACGCTTGTACCTTTTAATGATGTTTCTTGCATTAAAGATGCATAGAATTACAGTTGATTTATAAAACAATATATATAAATGAAAAACAACCTCATGTTGTGTCATCTCTGCTTAAATTTCTCCCCAAATACATATATCCAAATTGAAAAGCAGTGACCCAAACAATTATTACTTCATTATTTGATGGGACTGGAGTATAATGTTTAATGGGTGGGGTATCATGTCATGTGGTGTGGTATCATGTCATGTGGTGGGGTATCATGCCATGTGGTGGGGTATCATGCCATGTGGTGTGGTATCATGTCATGTGGTGTGTTATCATGTCATGTGGTGTGGTATCAGCTATGTTGCTGGCCAAAAACAAATGGTTCAAGGTTAATTAAAGTCATAAAGGTCGTATACTTCTGTTATGCTATAGACGTAAGGTCCATTACGTGTCTGTTCTACAACACTCTCATGGATGGATGGATTTTCAGATAAATTGGCACAAATACTCACCTCAACAAGACAACTTGCTGAACCTAAACCTGGGTCTGTATCTTTAAGGTCAAGGCCATAAAGGTCAAATACATCTTAATATGCATATAATGAGGTTCATTTTAGCGTCTGTCCAATAAATCTCACATGCAAGGAGGGATTTTAAAATAAATTGGCACAAATACTCATCTTATTGAGATGACTTGCAGGATCCAAAACTGTGGTCTGTATCTTCAAGGTCAAAGTCATAAAGGTTATATACTTCTTATATGCATATAATGAGTTTCATTTCGTGTCTGGTTCATAAATCTCATAAGCACGTAGTACAAATTCTCATTTCATCAAGACAACATGCAGAACCTATAAAACCCAATCTGTATCTTCAAGATCCAGGTCATAAAGGTCATATACTTAAAAAGGTCCAATTCATGTCCGCTCCATAACTTGCACATGCATGGATTGATTTTCAATTAAATTAGCACAAAATTAATACTCACCACATCAAGACGTCATACAGAACCCACACCCGAGTCTGTATTGTCAAGGTCATATACTTTTTATTTGCATTTAATGAGTTCCATTTTGTTCCATAATGTGACATGCAAGGAGTGATTTTGAAATAAATTAGCACAAATACTCACCTCTTCGAGAAAATGTGGAGTAGGGTTATCTTGATATAATGATGATATGCAGACACCACCATCCCCACTCACCCACCCCCCCCCTCCTCTCCCCACCCCTCCAATCCCCCCACCCCCCAGATTATTACTTTTCTGTCCTTACTTCTAACCAGCAAACAATGACCATACTTTTGCGGTGGATATAAATCGAATTTCTTATTAGAATGGAAATGTTTTATTCAATTTGTTTTTGTTTGTGTCATTGAAACCAAAATTTTTACAGAGTGAGTAGACCAGATTTTATGATTAATCCACTTAAAACATTGACCCCTGAAATGGGATTTTTGCTGTTATGAACACGCTGACATGTAGTCCCAAATATATATATATTTTATAATAATGGCCCGTGTGCCATGACAAATTAAATACATTCATGAGTTCTTTAAAAAATTTAAAAAATGTGTTTTACTGAATACAGTCATTGATTTTTAATGTCAGTTTTAAATTTAAATGTTGTTAAGTCAGTAATTTGAAATAAAATCTGTGTTGAAAATCCATAAATTTATAAATTACTCGAGCATGGTGAAATGAAATTGATATGCTATTTTCTTTTATTTTCCTAATCAAATCCATTTTCTTTTGCAAATGGGGTTGAGATAAACAGATATATATATTTCAAAAAAAGTACAGTGCATTGTCATTATATATTGTTGTTCAAAGTGACGTGGTATAGATAGTCTGGAAGAATAGATTATTATTCTAGTTGTCAATTCCACAGTAGATAAAACCATAATTAGGCCTATTTTATTTAATTGTATGTTTTACGAACGAGCAGGATCCATGAATGTCGTAGGAGAAGGGAAAAAAATAAAAATAAAATTCCATTTGATTTCAATGATTTTATTGTTTGGTTGGAAAAGAGAAATTATTATGTGAAAATACCTATATACTGATAGCACCTTTTTGATTGTCAATGGAAAACTTCAGGTTTTGATTTTCGGTAAACAAAAAAACTAAAATGTACGTCAAATTATTTGTTTATATATACTTTAAAAGTATCTGACAAATCCTTGTGTGACTGTCTAAACCCACGTGCATGCTTAAAATGGCATAAAGGCACTATTAAAATGACCCCAATAAAAATCAGAAGATTAACTTTGCTTGCCGAATGGTATTTAAGTATAATACTAATAAATACAAATACATGGCATTTATATAGCGCAAAAATTATAAAATATTCTATTGCGCTTCACAATTACATAACACACGTTTAGTTAAAAAGAATAAACATTTTACACATGTACATGTATATGATACTACATAATTATATACACACATAAAACATATACATTCAAAATATAAACAGGATTCTAGAATTTAAGATTTAGACCTATTGTTTGGGGCGCTTGTTTCAGCCAAAGGTTTTTCTGCAGTAACTCGAGCAATTTAAATAATACGTACATCAGTTATATATCATTAGAACTGGCATTTTTAGTGGTAAATAAAACTACTTTACTTTTGAAAATCAGTCAAGAAATAAATATTTTACAGCCAAAATGATTTTTTGATGGGGCTTTTCCTATGTAAATTCCTTGTTGGTGGGACAGCAGAAAATTACAAAATGTCAAATAACTTCAGTAAAACCTGATATTTTGTTATAAAACTTTCAGGGTGTCTTAATGTACTAATATCCAACAATTTAAAACTATTTTTAAATAAAAAATCTAAAAAAATATATTTTTCGAATTTTTCATGCAGCAGAATTTTGCATTGAAAATGGCCCATCAAAATCAACTTTCGCACATGAAATTTTTATTTCTCAACCGATTTTGAAAAGTAAGGTATTTTTATTTACCACTAAAAATGTCTGTTCCACTGATATATAACTTATATAGTTTAGTAGATTAATTTTATCTTAAAAGTCCAAAAAACCTTTGGCTGAAACAAGCGCCCCAAACAATATATAAATATATATCAATGCTGTTTTATATCATTGCAGATATTTTGTATTTAACAAGAGCACAGTCATTGTTCAAATATCATTTGAATAATTTCCTTCATCTTTCATCAGTTTTTGGGCATAATATGACCTATTTATGTGTCGACGTGTCGTAAAACACCATTCATTCATTCATTGAATAAAATCAAATCATTCTGAACAATATACATGGAATAAACAATAATACAGTTTCATAAATTTGTGAGCAGTCAAACGTCAGTAAAATTGCAGTTATTTCAGCGAAATATTTAAATGAGATGACCAGCTTATGATGTCAAAAAAAAAAGATACCTTATAGATACCAGTTAAATGATGTCATAAAAAACTGCATAAAAACTGTATCTAAATAAGGAAACCAGTTTTATGATGTTACAAACCAGAGGCCCAAGAGGGCCTGTGGGCGCTCTACTGGCTAAACCGGCTCTTATATCAAGGGTTGTCGTCACACAATTTCCATCAGTACTTCTTTTAAAATATTGCGAAAAACACACACAAAACAACAACACAACAGAAACTTAAACTCTTGATCCATGCTACCAATTTAAACAAACGGTCCTAGTTTTAATTTGGTATGGCTATTTAGGGACTCGTGGCAAAACAATTGTATAAAATAGGTTTTGACCGCCAGCAGAGGGGCCTCTTTATGCATGGGGAACCCAGGCGTTACAGGAACCAAAATTTCACGCAGTCCTTAAGATAATGCTATAAGTAAGCTCATGGCCAAATCTGGTTGTGCTAGGATAAGAAATGTAAGAGAGATAGACTTATAAACAAAGCTTACTCGCACAATTTGATGTGAAATGAGACACATTTTAAGGGCCATCATAATTTGGGTTCATGGGAGTCCATGCGTTACAGGAACCAAAATTACTTATGCAGCCCTTAAGATAATGCTATAAGGAAGGCCAAGGCCAAATTTGGTTGTGCTAGGATAAGAAATGTAAGAGACTTAGACTTGTAAACACAGCTTACACGCAAACCTTGATGTGGGATGCCGACGTGGACGCGAGTACATAAGCTCTCTTATTTTTCGAAATAGTTGAGCTAATTAACACACACCACATTTATATAGAAATAGATAAAGCTCTGCATGGCAGTCCCCTTCCATCATAGAAAATGTGTCAGTATTTAAACATTTAAGATTGAAACAAGTTATAAACAAGAGGTCAATGACCTTGAAGCTCTACTGATAGGTTTCGATATCTAGATCAGCATTCCTGTGAAGTTTATGAAAATCTGTCAAGTAGTTTCAGAGTAGTTAATACAAGTTTTTATAGATAACTTTTATGCAAACAAAGATGGCTGCTGGCAACCATGTTTAATGTCGAATCAAAACAATTTTCATCAAGGACCAACATTATGTCATGCTGATCATTTTAGAAAAGTCTCATATCAATATAATTATAGTTTTCAAGAAGTAGTCGCTACAAATATGTTTTTTAAAAATCTATTTTTAGCCATGGCAGCCATCTTGAATTTCCGGCCAACTTGAAGTTTGCTAGGATCAATAAGACATAAGGAGCAACATTCCTGTGAAGTTTCATGAAAATCCATCAAGTACTTTCAGAGGAGTGGTCGATACAATTTTTACTATATAACTCTATGTAAACAAAGATGGCCGCTGGCAGTCATGTTTAACGTTGAATCAAAATGATTTTTGTCAAGGACCAACATCATGTCATGCTGATCATTTTAGAAAAAAGTCCCATATCAATATCACTTACAGTTTTCAAGAAGAAGTCTCTACAAACTTGTTTAAAAATCTATTTTTAGCTTTGGTGGCCATCTTTGATTTCACATCAATGTGCATTTTTGCTAGGATCAACTAGACGTCATGTTCAACATTCCTGTAAAGTTTCATGAAAATCCAACATCTACACATGTAGTTTCAAAGCAGTAGTCGCCGCAAAAAAAACTTTACGGATATACAGACAGACGGACAGACAGACGGACGACGGAGACCACACCACGGCATAAGCTCTGCTGATCTTTGATCAGTAGAGCTAAAAATAACTGGTTTTCAGCTTAACTGTATAAAAGAAATGACTTGAAATAAAAAAGAGATTGTCAAAATAATGGCCAGAAAAAAACTGGTGTTTAACTGACAATTTAGCTGCCATTCGGAACCAGTAAATAATCAAAGCACTGAAAGTGCTGATGGACGGTGCCACTCAGAAAATTATGATCAAAATCAAATTCCGAATATTTATCAAACCATACAATTATTTTCATCAAAGACTACAGTCATGTATTCTTTAATTTTTTATTTTTTTTTACTCATCCTAGTTCAATGAAGTTTGTTTTGTTTTAGCCATATCGCCACTGAAAACTAATTTACACAAATCCTATTTTTCCGATATTCAAGGGGCAATTACTCTGGCATGCATGATTGAATCTGATTCCTTTTCTCAAGTGTATGCTGTGACCAACTTTTTCTGACATTTCAATTTATAATTATTCCCCTTTGACACTTATAAAATTTAAACATTTCTACATAACTTCACTTTTGATCCCCCACCGATTTATACCCAAAATCGTTTTTTTAGAGTACATAGTTATATAATCTCTTCTACTCACGAAGTTATGAACGGCCTTTGATAGTTACCATGATGTAATGTGATAAAAGGTTTCAATTAAATATCATGGTAATCAAATTATTTACTCTTCAATGTGCATGTAATGAATCAATGTAATTATTAAAAAAAGTTAAATGACATCAAAATCAATATTTTGCAGACAAGTGTCCATAAATTAACAAGTATTTGCCAAGGATAATATTCAATTCAGTTCAATTTTTATATTATGGCATAGACATTTTGCAATGTCCATCGCCATCAGCATTGAGGCAGTAATACATACAAGACATACTAAATACAAATACAAATACACACATATATTAAAACATGTTCTATTGGTATAAATATTGCCGATTAGTCATGTATTCTGTAGTCAAGATGTAAAACATTTGCTTTGCTTTTGAGAGGCCCACTAGATAAAATCCCAAGTGCATCTATTGATTTTTTATGACCGATTACAATAACATGATCAATACACATTTGGAGCAAATTATTTCAAAGGCATTTCAGGAAGCACCATTTATTATTCATTGGCAGCATTTTGTTTCCGGAATAAACTGTTAACAATACAGTGTAAGACATGTGTAGAAGATGCCGATGTTGTTATTAAAGGGTGTAAGACATGTGTAGAAGATGCTGATGTTGCTGTTAAAGGGTGTATGGCCGGTGTAGAAGATGCTGATGTTGCTGGTAAAGGGTGTAAGCCATGTGTAGAAGATGCTGATGTTGCTATTAAAGGATGTAAGGCCTGTATAGAAGATGCTGGGTTGCTAAAGGGTGTAAGCCATGTGTAGAAGATGCTGATGTTGCTGTTAAAGGGTGTAAGGCCTGTATAGAAGATGCTGGGTTGCTATTAAAGGGTGTAAGGCCTGTGTAGAAGATGCTGATGTTGCTGGTAAAGGGTGTAAGCCATGTGTAGAAGATGCTGATGTTGCTATTAAAGGGTGTAAGGCATGTATAGAAGATGCTGGGTTGCTATTAAAGGGTGTAAGCCATGTGTAGAAGATGCTGATGTTGCTATTAAAGGGTGTAAGGCCTGTATAGAAGATGCTGGGTTGCTATTAAAGGGTGTAAGCCATGTGTAGAGTAGAAGATGTTGCTGTTAAAGACATGTGTAGAATATGTTCATGTTGTTAAAGGGTGTAAGGCCTGTGTAGAAGATGCTGATGTTGCTGGTAAAGGGTGTAAGTCATGTATAGAAGTTGTTAATGTTGCTGTTAAAGGGTGTAAGGCCTATGTAGAAGATGCTGATGTTGCTATTAAAGGGTGTAAGGCCTGTGTAGAAGATGCTGATGTTGCTGTTAAAGGGTGTAAGGCCTGTGTAGAAGATGCTGGGTTGCTATTAAAGGGGGTAAGCCATATGTAGAGTAGAAGATGTTGCTGTTACAGTGAGTAAGGCCTGTGTAGAAGATGCCGATGTTGCTATTAAAGGGTGTAAGGCCTGTGTAGAAGATGCTGATGTTGCTATTAAAGGGTGTAAGGCCTGTGTAGAAGATGCTGATGTTGCTGTTAAAGGGTGTAAGGCCTGTATAGAAGATGCTGGGTTGCTATTAAAGGGTGTAAGACCTGTGTAGAAGATGCTGATGTTGCTATTAAAGGGTGTAAGGCCTGTGTAGAAGATGCTGATGTTGCTGTTAAAGGGTGTAAGGCCTGTGTAGAAGATGCTGGGTTGCTATTAAAGGGTGTAAGACCTGTGTAGAAGATGCTGATGTTGCTATTAAAGGGTGTAAGGCCTGTGTAGAAGATGCTGATGTTGCTGTTAAAGGGTGTAAGACCTGTGTAGAAGATGCTGATGTTGCTATTAAAGGGTGTAAGGCCTGTGTAGAAGATGCTGATGTTGCTGGTAAAGGGTGTACGGCCTGTGTAGAAGATGTTTATGTTGCTATTAAAGGGTGTAAGGCCTGTATAGAAGATGCTGGGTTGCTATTAAAGGGTGTAAGCCATGTGTAGAGTAGAAGATGTTGCTGTTAAAGTGTGTAAGACATGTGTAGAATATGTTCATGTTGTTAAAGGGTGTAAGGCCTGTGTAGAAGATGCTGATGTTGCTGGTAAAGGGTGTAAGTCATGTGTAGAAGTTGTTGATGTTGCTGTTAAAGGGTGTAAGGCCTGTGTAGAAGATGCTGATGTTGCTGGTAAAGGGTGTAAGCCATGTGTAGAAGATGTTGATGTTGCTGTTAAAGGGTGTAAGGCCTGTGTAGAAGATGCTGATGTTGCTGGTAAAGGGTGTAAGCCATATGTAAAAGATGCTGGGTTGCTATCAAAGTGTGTATGCAATGTGTAGAAGATGTTTGGTTGCTGTTAAAGTGTGTAAGCCATGTGTAGAAGATACTGATGTTGCTGTTAAAGTGTGTATGCCATGTGTAGAAGATGTTTGGTTGCTGTTAAAGTGTGTAAGCCATGTGTAGATGATGTTGGATAGCTGTAAAAGGGTGTAAGCCATGTGTAGAATATGCTTGGTTGTTGTAAAAGGGTGTAAGCCATGTGTAGAAGATTTTGGGTGGCTATTAAAGGGTGTAAGCCATGTGTAGAATATGTTGGGTTATTATTAAAGGGTGTAAGCCATGTGTAGAGGAGAAGATGCTGATGTTGCTGTAAAAGGGTGTCAGACATGTGTAGAATATGTTGGGTTGCTATTAAAGGGTGTAAGCCATGTGTAGAATATGTTGGGTTTCTAGTAAAGGGTGTAAGGCATGTGGAGAAGATGTTCGGTTGCTATTAAAGGGTGTTAGCCATGTGTAGAAGATGTTGGTTGCTGTAAAAGGGTGTAAGCCATGTGTAGAAGATGTTCGGTTGATGTAAAAGGGCATATGCCATGTGTAGAAGAAGCTGATGTGGATGTAAAAGAGAGTGACATGTGTAGAATATGTTAGGTTGCTGTAAAATGGTGTAAACCATGTGTATAATATGTTGGGTTCCTGTTAAAGTGTGTAAGCCATGTGTAGAAGATGTTGGGTTGCTGTAAAAGGATGTAAGCAATGTGTAGCAGATGTTGGTGCTGTAAAGGGGTGTAAGCCATGTGTAGAAGATGCTGATGTTGCTTTAAAACTGTGTGACATGTGTAGATGTTGGGTTGCTGTAAAAGGGTGTAAACATGTGTAGAATATGTTGGGTTGCTATTAAAGGGTGTAAGCCATGTGTAGAAGATGTTGGGTTGCTGTAAAAAAGGGTGTAAGCCATGTGTAGAATATATTGGGTTGCTATTAAAGGGTGTAAGCCATGTGTAGAAGAGAAGATGCTGATGTTGATGTAAAAGGATGTAAGACATGTGTAGAATATGTCGGGTTGCTGTAAAAGGGGTGTAAGCCATGTGTAGAAGAGAATATGCTGATGTTGCTGTAGAAGGGGGTACGCCATGTGTAGAAGATGCTGACATTGCTGTAAAATAGTGTGACATGTGTAGAAGATGTTGGGTTGCTATTAAAGGGTGTAAGACATGTGTAGAAGATGCCGGTTTGCTATTAAAGGGTGTAAGACATGTGTAGAAGATGTTGGTTGCTGTTAAAGTGTGTTTGGTTGCTGTAAAAGGGTGTACGCCATGTCTAGAAGATGCTGGGATGCTGTAAACGGGTGTAAGCCATGTGTAGAAGATGCTGACATTGCTGTAAAAGAGTGTGACATGTGTAGAAGATGTTGGGTTGCTATTAAAGGTTGTAAGACATGTGTAGAAGATGATGGGTTGCTATTAAATGGTGTAAGACATGTGTAGAAGATGCTGGGTTATTAGTAAAGGTGGTAAGCCATGTGTAGAAGATGCTGGTTTGCTATTAAAGGGTGTAATACATGTGTAGAATATGTTGGGTTGCTATTAAAGGGTTTAAGACATGTGTAGAAGATGTTGGGTTGCTATTAAAGGGTGTAAGACATGTGTAGAAGATGCCAGGTTGCTATTAAAGGGTGTAAGACATGTGTAGAAGATGCTGGGTTGCTATTAAAGGGTGTAAGACATGTGAAGAAGATGCTGGGTTGTTATTAAAGGGAGTAAGCCATGTGTAGAAGATGCTGGGTTGCTATTAAAGGGTGTCAGCCATGTGTAGAATATACTGATGTTGCTGTTAAAGGGTGTAAGCCATGTGTAGAAGATGTTGGGTTGCTGTTAAAGGGTATTACCCATGTGTAGAAGATGTTGTGTCGTTGTTAAATATTATAAGCTATGTGTAGAAGGTGTTGGGTTGCTATTAAAGGGTGTAAACCATGTGTAGAAGATGTTCGATTTGCTATTAAAGGGTGAAAACCATTTGTAGAAGATGTTGGGTTGCTATTAAACGGTGAAAGCCATTTGTAGAAGATGTTGGGTTGCTATTAAAGGGCAAACATCATTTGTAGAAGATGTTGAGTTGCTGTTAAAAGGTATAAGCCATGTGTAGAATATGTTGGGTAGCTATTAAATTGTGGAAGGTGTTTGGTTGCTGTTAAAGGGTATAAGCCATGTGCAGAATTTGTTATGTTTCTATTGAAGGGAGTAAGACAATTGTATAAGATGTTGGGTTGCTATTAAAGGGTATCAGCTGTGAGTAAAACATGTTGGGTAGCTGCTAATGTGTGTAAGCCATGTGTAGATGATGTTGAGTTGTTGTTAAAGGGTATACGCTATGTGTAGAAGGTGTTGGGTTGCTATTAAAGAGTGAAAGCCATGTATAGAAAATGATGAGTCACTTTTAAAGGGTATAACACAGGTGTATCAGCTGTTGGGTTGCTGTTAAAGGGTATAAGCCTTTAGAAGATGTTGGGTTGTTATTAAAGGGTGTATTCCATTTGTAGATGTTGGTTTAATATTAAAGGGTGAGATGTTTGGTTGCTATTAAAGGTTGTATGCCATTTGTAGAAGGTGTTTGGTTGCTATTAAAGGGTGTATGCCATTTGTAGAAGGTGTTTGGTTGCTATTAAAGGTTGTATGCCATTTGTAGAAGGTGTTTGGTTGCTATTAAAGGTTGTATGCCATTTGTAGAAGGTGTTTGGTTGCTATTAAAGGTTGTATGCCATTTGTAGAAGGTGTTTGGTTGCTACTAAAGCGTGTATGCCATTTGTAGAAGGTGTTTGGTGCTATTAAAGGGTGTATGCCATTTGTAGAAGGTGTTTGGTTGCTATTAAAGGGTGTATGCCATTTGTAAAAGGGGTTTGGTTGCTATTAAAGGATGTATGCCATTTGTAGAAGATGGTGGGTTGTTATTAAAGGGTGTATACCATTTGTAGATGTTGGTTTGATATTAAAGGGTGAGACGTTTGGTTGCTATTAAAGGTTGTATGCCATTTGTAGAAGGTGTTTGGTTGCTATTAAAGGTTGTATGCCATTTGTAGAAGGTGTTTGGTTGCTATTAAAGGGTGTATACCATTTGTAGATGATGTTTGGTTGCTATTAAAGGGTGTAAGCAATTTGTAGAAGATGCTGTGTTTGCTGGTAAAGGTTTTTTTTTTTTTTTTTTGGTTTGTTTGTTTGTTTGAATGGTCTTTTACATCATTATTCCTTTACTATCATGGCAAGTTTTATATCTTTTTCATAGCGAGTTGTTTTAAATGGCATTCTGCGTGATATATATATATATACATTTGCCGTTGTTTAACAAATATCGCTAGCGATTTATAAAACTTAATCTGCCTTCATTGGACTAAAATCTTGTTGTTAAACTTAATAAAATATTGGTATGTGTTTCGGTGATTTCCAGTTTTTAGTATTCGTGTTATTTTCAAAAACCTGGGTGACCGATTATAAAAGTTGAGTAATGTAGATGTAAGTGTGCATGAAGTTTAAAAGCTGTACTGCTTCTGTAAGTGTGCATGAAGTTTAAAAGCTGTACTGCTTCTGTAAGTGTGCATGAAGTTTAAAAGCTGTACTGCTTCTGTAAGTGTGCATGAAGTTAAAAGCTGTACTGCTTCTGTAAGTGTGCATGAAGTTTAAAAGCTGTACTGCTTCTGTAAGTGTGCATGAAGTTTAAAAGCTGTACTGCTTCTGTAAGTGTGCATGAAGTTAAAAGCTGTACTGCTTCTGGTATCAGAGTAATAGACATAATAAAAAAAATGAATTGTAAAACTTTAATGTAAATTAACAAAGTGTAAAAAGTAGGTCAAGGTCATTTTTATTGACCTGATTTGGGTAGGAACATATTGCTATCTTACAGATGTAAGTGTGTATGAAGTTTGAAAACGGTATGGCTTTTGGTATCTGAGAAACTGAGTTACTAATACAACTTGAATGTAAAACTTCAATGTAAATTAACAAAGTGCCAAAGGTAGGTCAAGGGAATTCATATTGACCCACTTTTCATTGGAACATATCACTGTTATGTAGTTATCAACATTTGTAAAGTTTGAAAGCTCTAAGTCATCTGGTGTTGGAGAAATGGACTTAACAAAATTACTTTGATGTAAAAAACTTGAATGAAAAACTTTGATGTAAATTAACAAAGTGTAAAAAGTAGTTCAAGGTCATTTATATTGACCTGATTCAGGTAGGAACATATAGATGTAAGTGTGTATGAAGTTTGAAAACTGTATGGCTTTTGGTATCTGAGAAATGGACTTAATAAAAAACTTGAATGTAAAAACGGGACGTACGGACGTACAGGACGTATGTGACTTACATCCGGACGGGCAAGGGTAACACTATATGCCCGCACCACTTTCGTGGCGGGGCATCATAATACAATGTCACATGCAGAGGGGTAGGACCACCTCATTCATATTAATTTTGAATTTTTTATCATGCTCATTCAAGGTCTTTATCATAACACCGCCTAAGCAAACGTGGAAACGTGGCTCCATCGTAACTAAAGTGTCTACTATAGAATTTGCAGCAACTCTACAGTTCTGTAGGTAAGAAGGTTCTAGGCCCATTCTCCATATTTTATCTTGATGTAAATGGAGAATGAGCCTGGCACATTCATTCATGTTAGGCATCATATAACCTTTCATGTGTTGGTGTGCCTTAAAACTCAATTCAACTCCTTTTTGAATGGTCTCGAAAATTGCAAATATAAATATTACGAATATCTCTTCGATGCCGTTTCCTGAGATGGGTTCCAGGTCATACATATAATAGGTTTGCCACTTTATAGTCATAAGGAAAGTTACTGAAACTTTTATTAAAACATAACATAGATTTTGTTTAAATAAACCCTCAAGGTAAAGTGAATAATGTCTTTATTTACATTTCGAGATTATGACACAATTCCCATCTAAACGTTCAATGTGAAGAGTTTGAAAGTGGTGAGAGTGATTTGATCAAGTGGTAGACAAACAGTTTCTCATGCCAAATTATGATATGAAAATCTTATTTACTTTCAATCTAATACAGATTATTAAAGCTACCGCTGATATGAATCAATAAAAAGCCATCATGGCTACTGTTGTATTATTACATTGTGCATGGACAATATACAGAAGTCATGTTATTAAAGCTCTGATATGAATCAATAACAAGCCGTCATAGATACTGTTATATCAATACATCGTGCATGGACAATATACAGAAGTCATGTTATTAAAGCTCTGATATGAATCAATAACAAGCCGTCACGGCTACTGTTATATTACTACATCGTGCATGGACAATATATAGAAGTCATGTTATTAAAGCTACCACTGATATGAATCAATAACAAGCCATCACGGCTACTGTTATATTACTTCATCATGCATGGACAATATACAGAAGTCATGTTGTTAAAGCTCTGATATGAATCAATAACAAGCCGTCACGGCTACTGTTATATTACTACATCGTGCATGGACAATATACAGAAGTCATGTTATTAAAGCTCTGATATGAATCAATAACAAGCCGTCACGGCTACTGTTATATTACTACATCGTGCATGGACAATATACAGAAGTCATGTTATTAAAGCTCTGATATGAATCAATAACAAGCCGTCACAGCTACTGTTATATCAATACATCGTGCATGGACAATATACAGAAGTCATGTTATTAAAGCTACCACTGATATGAATCAATAACAAGCCATCACGGCTTCTGTTATATTACTACATCGTGCATGGACAATATACAGAAGTCTTGTTATTAAAGCTACCACTGATATGAATCAATAACAAGCCATCACGGCTACTGTTATATTATTACATCGTGCATGGACAATATACAGAAGTCATATTATTAAAGCTACCACTGTTATGAATCAATAACAAGCCATCACGGCTACAGTTATATTACTACATCCTGCATGGACAATATACAGAAGTCATGTTATTAAAGCTACCACTGATATAAATCAATAACAAGCCATCACGGCTACTGTTATATTATTACATCGTGCATGGACAATATACAGAAGTCTTGTTATTAAAGCTACTATGATATGAATCAATAACAAGCCATCACGGCTACTGTTATATTATTACATCGTGCATGGACAATATACAGAAGTCATGTTATTAAAGCTCTGATATGAATCAATAACAAGCCATCACGGCTACTGTTATATTACTACATTGTGCATGGACAATATACAGAAGTCATGTTATTAAAGCTACCACTGATATGAATCAATAACAAGCCATCACGGCTACTGTTATATTACTACATCGTGCATGGACAATATACAGAAGTCATGTTATTAAAGCTACCACTGTTATGAATCAATAACAAGCCATCACGGCTACTGTTATATTACTTCATCGTGCATGGACAATATACAGAAGTCATGTTATTAAAGCTACCACTGTTATGAATCAATAACAAGCCATCACGGCTACTGTTATATTATTACATCATGCATGGACAATATACAGAAGTCATGTTATTAAAGCTAACACTGATATGAATCAATAAAAAGCCATCACGGCTACTGTTATATTACTACATCGTGCATGGACAATATACAGAAGTCATGTTATTAAAGCTACCACTGTTATGAATCAATAACAAGCCATCACGGCTACTGTTATATTACTACATCGTGCATGGACAATATACAGAAGTCATGTTATTAAAGCTACCACTGTTATGAATCAATAACAAGCCATCACGGCTACTGTTATATTATTACATTGTGCATGGACAATATACAGAAGTCATGTTATTAAAGCTACCACTGATATGAATCAATAACAAGCCATCACGGCTACTGTTATATTACTACATCGTGCATGGACAATATACAGAAGTCATGTTATTAAAGCTCTGATATGAATCAATAACAAGCCGTCACGGCTACTGTTATATTACTACATCGTGCATGGACAATATACAGAAGTCATGTTATTAAAGCTACCACTGATATGAATCAATAACAAGCCATCACGGCTACTGTTATATTACTACATCGTGCATGGACAATATACAGAAGTCATGTTATTAAAGCTCTGATATGAATCAATAACAAGCCGTCACGGCTACTGTTATATTACTACATCGTGCATGGACAATATACAGAAGTCATGTTATTAAAGCTACCACTGATATGAATCAATAACAAGCCATCACGGCTACATCGTGCATGGACAATATACAGAAGTCATGTTATTAAAGCTACCACTGTTATGAATCAATAACAAGCCATCACGGCTACTGTTATATTATTACATCGTGCATGGACAATATACAGAAGTCATGTTATTAAAGCTACCACTGATATGAATCAATAACAAGCCATCACGGCTACTGTTATATTACTACATCGTGCATGGACAATATACAGAAGTCATGTTATTAAAGCTCTGATATGAATCAATAACAAATGTTATATTACTACATCGTGCATGGACAATATACAGAAGTCATGTTATTAAAGCTACCACTGATAAGAATCAATAACAAGCCATCACGGCTACTGTTATATTACTACATCGTGCATGGACAATATACAGAAGAAATGTTATTAAAGCTACCACTGATATGAATCAATAACAAGCCATCACAGCTACTGTTATATTATTACATCGTGCATGGACAATATACAGAAGTCATGTTATTAAAGCTAACACTGATATGAATCAATAACAAGCCATCATGGCTACTGTTATATTACTACATCGTGCATGGACAATATACAGAAGAAATGTTATTAAAGCTACCACTGATATGAATCAATAACAAGCCATCACGGCTACTGTTATATTACTACATCGTGCATGGACAATATATAGAAGAAATGACCATCTGGAATATTTAAAACTGATGAACAAGAGGGCCAAATGTTCCTTCCTAAATAGCATTGATCAAGATTGCTTAAAATTGCTAAAAATAGATTTCAATCGTACAAATATGTATAAATAAGTTTTTTTCATTCGAATTTGATTGTCCGAAAATAGATCAGGAATCTATTGAATTTGATTGTGCTTCTATTGTTTAATGGCACGATATTTTCGTAAAATTTACAGTCATATTGTGTGACGTCAATATCGATCTGTGCTATTGCTTGCTCACCAAATGCCACAATGCCACATTGTCACATTGTAGACACTTGCAGCAGGAATAGAAGTGTGAAAAATAAAGGAGCCCAAAGGTTCTGCACTGCTGAGTCCCTGTTGTGACCCCTAGGTAATGATGGATATCCCTTTAGTCTAGCACAATGTATGCTACATATATACACAATATCCTAACTGTATTATTGCAGTTTCAGAATATTTTTTGATTTGTTCTTGTATATTTTTATATCAAACATATGAACAGCCAATAGTGATCCTACTATGATCATTATAAATTCAGTTCAATATTACATATCAGAACTATCATTAATTTTAGACATTCAAAGTCTTAGAAAAGATGATTTTTAGTTGTTTTCTACATATTTCTGTATTAAATATAAGCTACTGCTACAAGCAATATCAGGCTACTCTAAAGTATAGTTTTTCAAGAGTTTTCCCTAAATAACTCCTGGGACAGAGCCAAACATTTGACACCAGGGTCATCATTTGAACAATTTAAAGATTATTTAAAAATATTTTTTTATACAAATTTATGTAAACTGTGACTCTGGGGCTGAAGGCACAGCAAAATGTAAGCCCCAGTTGCCATTTAAACTTTAAACTGTAAGCCCTAGCTCTTTCAGAGTTTTTCCTATGGCTGAGGCCAAATTTGACCCCAGGGTCACCATCTGAACAAACCTGGTATAGAGTACCATAACCCTATGCTACATCCGAAATATTAGACATCTAGCTCTTGTTTGTTTTTTTCATTTGAAGATTTAACAGCCATATTCGTAAATAAAAAATGCAAAATAAACAACACATTCCCTGGTGACCTTCCTTCCCCATCTTTGTATGATATTTAGAATTTAACCTTTAACCCGCTAAGCACAACTATAATAGCCTTTTCGTCCATTGTAAACACAGATCAGCCTGCCTGTGAGTAGTAACTCGCAAGCTGATCAGGGTTTACAATGTCTGGCTGCTGATCAGTTATTTTCCTCAAATCACCCCTTTGTCACATAAATGAAATGTTCTTAATTCAAAGAAAGAAGAGTCCATTATATATATGTAGCGGGTTAAAGGTTAATCCTCAGTTTTCAGCCTCAGAAAAGTATATAATTCGTCAGAAACCTCCAATTTTATCAAACAATGCATTGGTCTGAACCCTTAATTGTGACAAATTGATTATAATCACACATATGTGTTTTAACATTATTATTTTTTCTACATTTACTGCTCGGCAGGAGTGCGGAGCAGTGAAATTATGAAATGGCTCTCTATTACATGGGATACAATGTTTCATTATGTTTGTTAGTTTTTGCACCACTGGGTCGCAAGTACGTAATCTCAAAGCTGATTAATTTATTGATTATAGATTAATCGCTCTTTTGAAGACCGTAAGTGATACTGTGAACACAAAGTGAGTGATTGTCTATAGAGTAAACCAATAACTACAGACTTTGTAACTTTGTAGATATTTCTATATATATCTCCGTTTGTTTGTTTGTTTGTTTGTTGTTTATCTCGGTGTTCTTTTTTTGAAACAAGGGGTAAAACAAAAATATATTTATAAAATCCATATTTTAGGAGGTATATTTTGATATCCTGGGCAAAGCATTCATACGTGACAAACTAATGCAAAACAATGTACTATGTAGTAGCTTTATGTCACAAGCCAAACTTTTCAGAAATATCTACAGAGTTTATCACATTCTGTAAAATATTAATTAAAATTTAAAATGTTTTAATAACTACATAAAAAAAGTATTTTAAAAACCTTCTTTTCGAGAAAGTAAAGGGGAGATAATGCATGATTGTACATGCTATTTACATTGGGTTAAGGACAGAACAAGTATCACATATGTTTAAGAGTTCAAATACTAACTGTAATTGTATTAAACTGAAAGTTAAATTGTACAATAGTTATTAGTTGGTTGGTTGAATGGAGTTTTATGTCATTTTCAGCACATTATAGCTATATATTACAGTCAATTATTTAGTGGTGGAGGCAGACCATCCACTTTTTCCTGGGTAGAACCATACTGTATATCTTCCACTATCCATAAGAATCGACACATTCTCACTTAAGTTGAGCCCTCAGTGGGATTTGAACCAATATTAAAATAACACCGACGCAATACATAACTAGTAGCACTTGATGATTACTGACCAATACAAGTAACTTATTAATTACAAAAAAAAGCCTGATGACATTAAGGAACTGGAGCTATGTTAAAAAGGGACATAGCCCTGCCAAAAATGGTCAAGTACAAATGATTTGTTAATAAGTTCCCTGCACTCATAAATGTCAGCCAAAATTCATGAACAAGTATAGTAACCAGGAAAAGGGAAATAATGCTATTTTATTCCCATTATAACTGAACTTCATGATTGACTTTTCAAGTTATGCTGTTCTTAAAAAGATTACTGTAGATCCGGTATTATTCTCGAGGGTTTTATTTTTCGCTAATATTCGTGAATCCACTTTCTCGCGAATTCAAGAACTCGCAGATAATAAACTCGAAAGAGTATCCATCAAAATGTAGATTCAAATCATCACGTGTTTGGTGGGTGTATATATATCCTTGTATTTGTACAAGCAAGCAAGGTTTTCTTTTAAAGAGTGGCTAACCAATACTTACTTATTCGTTATTGATTTGATTGAAAGCAGAAATTATGTTTAGAATAATTAATTTTAATAAACTTGTTCAATCGAGTCTATCAATTAACTTCAAAGTGCATCATCTACATTGCAAAAACATGAATTCCATTATCTTTTTACAGTACTGGTAATTATATTTTTTAAACATCAGTCAACGAAAAAGCATTATAAATCATGTTCAATAAAACCGTTAGAATTTTGTTCACACATTGTATCACTTGATGTGCCTCCGTGCTATAAACAGGACTCCGACAGCGGAAGTCGGAAGCCAAAATTGTCGGAAGTCAAAATTGTCGGAAGTCAAGTCCAAATTAACGGATTAAGGATGAAATCTAAGTATCAGGGAAATCCAACTGAAATAAACAAAAATCTACAATAAATAGCAAAGAAATATATTATTTGCAAGAAAATTTTATTTATGTTTTTCTTGGACATGAATTCATGAACATGCGAATAAATCAGACACCTAATGATTCGTGAACTTAAGATCACACGGAAATATTAAAATGTGATCTACAGTAACCAAAAGATGCAACAAAACTAGAAAATCTATGTAAAATTGTAAGTTAAAGGGGACATATCTCAAATGGTCAAATGGCGCTGAAGTTTGAACTTTGAACTTGCCCAAGGTCTTGTAGTAAGCAAGCTGCTTTCTAAATATAATTGATATGCACAAATATTTAAAGTATGTTTTCAAGAAAAAGTTAACCAAATGATGTGAAAAAAGTAGTAATTCTCTTAAACTGTATGATCTATGCGACTCTTCCATCATCAATTCGTAGATTGGCATAAAACAGTTATTTTAATAATAACAAAATCAACAATAATATACTTTGTATGATGTTTTACGTCATTTTCAACAACCCACTTTTCCTGGGCAGACGGTAATGCCATCTGTAAGAATCGACACTTCCTCACTTAAAAGTCGAGCTCCCATAGTGGTGAGAGGCGAAGGCTTACAATGCAACGTCGTTAACCATTTGGCCAATAATGTGCAGAAGTTTAACTGACGTACAGGTGATATGTACATGTCTGTACCAGCCAGTGGGCCGCGGTGACCTGTTTGACTCTGAATCCAGAGATCCTGGGTTGGAGCCTCACTGGTGCCACTGGGTTACTTGGTTACACTTCCCTTACCCTTGTACATCAAATAGGGAGCTAACCAAGTGGTCCTGAGTATCAGAGACTATCCTCAGAGCATGTTAAAGAAGCACAGGAATCTATTCAATGGTAGGGCAGGCTTTTCTATGTATCCTTCTGCTCTTTCTGGGGCAGCTCAAAATAACCTATATTGAGTTTATACGCCATTTAACAATTCACAGTAAAAGCCAAATATAGGTGCCTGTAAGTCAGATGCGCTGGTGCATATCGAGAGTGTATTGTCGTAGAAAAAAACAAGATATTTCTATAACGAGAGAGTATTGTCGTGGAATAAAACATGATATTTCTATTTAAGAAAATAGTAGGTGTAATATATAATACGAATATGTTTGTATTAATAGACATAAAACAATATACATTTTGTTTAACATGATTCTCCGTCTATATAATATTCATACACGCTTCTCTTTTATAGTTTTACATTTTCTCATTTTTCATCAATGACAGATATTTGGAATTTACAATATTCCTGCCTATTCGATTTCATATTTCATTTCTGTTTGCTTACAGTATTTAAATTTCATTGATACTAATGAAAAACGTTTGAAGCACAATGGTTAGTGGAGAAGGTAATACAGGCCAATAATGCAGCAAGTCATTAAGATTTGTATATCTATAAACCAGGTACATGACTGTATATGAGGAGTATGTGTCTGGATGGCTGTGGTTAGAGTGCTGGCATGGTATGCTAGCGACCTTGGGTTCGAGTTCGGTTGAGGCACGCTGCACAAACTTTTATCGTGTTACTAAGTTTGCCCCAATCAAAATAACCAGTTATGTGCAAATTACACTGTCACTGAATATCACTGCAAAGTGATCCTCACTTTTGCCACCTGTTATAGTATGCCATATATTATATAATTATACATTAGGCCAGAGTTTTTTTATAGTTAGTTTTAGGGGTTTTGAAAAAAAATGCAGTCGGAAGAGGAATAAAAATAAAAATGGGAAAAATGAGGAGTCGATAAAAAAAAAAATAGAAAATTTCAGATTTTTCTTTTTTTTTTCATATATATAAAAGTTTTCTCGTAGCATTAATATTAAACGTACTGCTTCATTTTTTATGTTGATTTTGTTTCAAGTTGTTTTGCATATAAATGTAACCAACATCCACTTTATGTTAAAACTGCCTTAATGTTATCTCAAATTCACAAACCGTTCTTGAAAATACCTTCCACTCTTGGTTTGATTAAATTGACTGTCAAAAATGATGTCATGATTTCACTATATGATAAATAAAAATAATATGCATATGCTATTGTTCATAGGTATGTATACATTGGACGTGCAATTCAAATCTGGGCAAGTAATTTCTGCGTGCCCATGGACAAGTACTATCAAATATTTTAAATTTCAAATCGGCTGGCTAAATATAAATGGCAACGTTTACATAATTAATACTTTGATTTCCAACCTTACAAAGTGAATACTGTCATAATGCAAAGGACTTAATAATGTATGATAAGGAACACAATTGGCCCCCAATATTGAAAGTTTTAATGCACAAGTGTTGAATATCTAGTTTAGCTACAAATGAACTGAATCAATATTTAATTGAATTGAATGTTGTTTAATGGCTCATCAACACAGTACAGGTTATTTAGAGGGGAAGGATACATAGGAATCCGGGAACCTGCCCTACTCTTATTATCGAATAGATTCCTATGGTTCTTTAACGTGCTCGGTTGATAGACCGATACACGGGACCGCCCGGTTTACGTCCCCATCCGACGGACGAGGCTAAGGAATAGTGTCTTGCCCAAGAACACACCGACGGAACTCAGTGGCACCACGGAGGATTGAACCTGGGGCCTCCGGTTACAAATCCGCCGCGCTACCGACTGCGCCACGCCAGCCCTCGAATCAATATTTAAACTCATTATAAGTATGTTTGAAGGCTCTAAATGACTTTAAGAGCCTCAACAACAAGGCCATTTCTTTCAAAAAAGGACATTTTTGTTCATTTTCAGCAGTTTTCGATCAGTTTCTGGTCTTGGAAATACAGAGCGCACTCTCGAGCACAGCTGATTTTTTGTTGAAACAGGTACTTGATAGGGATGCATCATCAGCCAAAAAACTGTGTGTGCTCTGAGGAGCACTCTATATTTTTAGGATCAAAAACTTGCCCAGAAAGGTCCAAAATCTACAAAATATATAACAAAAATAACAAAAATGCCATTTTTGAGACCCTATTAATTCTTCTAGATAATAAAATAAATAAAAATATATTTTGAAGATAGAATATGATCAATTTATTTAATATGCAAGATTATATGTAAATATTATTTTTTTGGTATTTTGAATATATTAAAAAAAAACATGTAGCAGATCGAACAGGAAGAAAAAATAAAATAAAATTCATGATTTCGGCTTTCATTTTTATTTCAGGTTTGCGAAATTTACATCTAAAAATAAAAAAACTCTGACATTATATATGTATTGACACTTATGTCTAGTTAACATGATAATGGTGATGTCTTTGGACCTTTTTGTGGCCTTTAGTTTACCTCAGTGCCAAAGAGAATAATGTTTTCCAAAATTCATAAAAATAAAATCCATATCTTACATATATTTATTTTTTTGTCAAATTTACTTCTACAAAGAAAACTGTCATTACAAGAATGTAGCATTTTATATTTTAACCAGATTTAGTTCTATAACATAATCATTTAATTTATATTTAATGACTTCTTCGACATTTAACGCATTGTGATAGGCAATCCAAGATTTTCTCAAACTTAAGGTTATCATACTAAATTTCCCAATTTCCTGGGGCCCCATTCCCAAAAAAGTAAAAAACATCACTGGATAAGAGACAATAAAGTTTTAATCTTTGAACTTGTATAATATTGTAAAATCTTCTATAATAAACTTTAATAAATTAACTTAAATTATAATTTCAACACCTGACAGCAGAAGGTTAATTAAACTACATGTATTTAAAAAAAGAAGTTGAGTTAAAAGAAAAAAAAAAGTAACTATAGTAAATAATAATAGTAATACTTAATGAGAGGCCACTATGCGAAAAAGAAAACGAATCTTACCAATATTATATTTCCATGTTAGTGAAGAAGTTTCCGTATCATCTCTATTGTAACGAATTTAACAAATACGACACTATAAACAGAAATGGTGTGGCCTTAAAGATTTGCCATCACAAACCAAGAAGATACAGACAGTACCACTGAAACATATTTCATTAATTATTTTACATTAAACCAACACTCAAATCCATGCTTGTTGAAGTCGAGAACTGGAAAGTGAACAACGGCCCACAGTATTCTGTAACAATATCGTCACCACCCAAATTTTTTCTCCGACAAAAGTTAAGTGAACCGCGTAAACACAAACTTAACAACTTGCCTGCTATACAATAAACAGTCAAAATTTAAATCAGACTGGTTTAGATTGTAATCTAGTTATAGGGCAATAGTGAAAGCATTTTAATACTACTGAAAGTTTAAACACAACCCAATCACAGTCCATCGGTAGATATTTAAGAGGCAGGAAATAAAATGTTTACCTGAATCGCTATACCATTTCAGTTTCAGGATATATATTATTTAACCAAATAATTTTTAAAAAAATAGATCAATAATTCACTAACATAGCATGCAATTATAAAAGCATGGTCAAACTATAATAAGATTATAAAGGTTAAGTTTACTTTAAATGCCATTATAAAAGGCAAATTGCAGGCTTTTAAGTCTTTTAACCGAGATAAGTACAAAGATTAGCAGAAGGTAAGGAAAGATTAGGACTTCATCATCCAAATCATTTGACCTTTCTTATTCTCTGAAATAAATGAAATATACTTAACTTTAATATAGTGTACTTAACTTTAATATGGTGTACTTAACTTTAATATGGTCTCTTTAAACTTCTTTCTAAAATGTTCTTGATTCAGTTAAAGGGACTGTGGTGACATATAGCCCCTCTACCTACTTTATAGGTTAAAGGTAAGTCATCAATGACAAAGTAAACTAATGAGGTTCTGTGGAATGTCTTACATGGAGGAGTTAGCTACACAAGATTGCAGACCTGTCATTTCTCAGGCTTTGCACCGGTAATTACCGGCTTTTTGATTAGATTACCGGCTTACCGGCTTTTCTGTTAAAATTGCCGGCTTTTTCAAAAAATAAGTCATACATTTTATTAGTACCCAATTATTGACAAAAATACCAACACGTGTACCCAATACGCGACTGCATGTGGTCAGATGATGGCAACTAATTGGTGCGTACACCACAGTCCACCAATCAATTAGTCCAAATCGCCCAAGTTATTCGAGTTCTGTATATGATAAACAGGAAATTGATATTTCACTTGCTTTTATAGTGTTTTTAAAGTTGACTGTTTTTAATGTGGTAGTGTAACATTTTCGGCCACTGTGTTACATTTTCGGTCACTTGTATATTGCATTGAAACGTTTCTTTAAATCTCATCATTAAAACACATAGGCATAAACAATAATGGATAAATCCTTGTACATACTAATCTGTGAATAAAGTCATTAGGTTTGTGGTTTAACACATTTAGAATTCACAAATACCAGGATTCAACAATTAAATTTCAAGAGACTATGACTATCCAGCATATTCCTTTTTTATATCACGTATAGAAAATAAGAAAATACATGTTAATCTGTATTATGCAAGATCAGGGAGTAAGATCGACCTGATATGACCGGAAAAAATATAACACTGTAAATAAAATAACAAAATCCTGACAGATTAAATGTGTATCCAAGTAATAAGCTTTATAAATTCTTTCCAATAAAACAACTTATTCATAATTTTGCTAAAGCATCATCTAATTAGACTGACTTTTTTTGGTAGGTGATAGACGAGGTCTTTATCCTAGATATTTAACCAATTTTACTGTAACACTTAAAAGTATTTATGTGTGATTCTTTTAAAATCCTGCATATACATGTATATGAATATTAATATGACATATGTATCCGTTTCATAATTTAATCTTAAAAATTTGTATCTTTATACTCTGAGAAAGATTTTTACTTCACTATTCATAATTTTGATAGAGCATCATCAAAAAAACTGACCAATCAGTGACCAGAAATAAGACATAACCAATACATTCTGTTTTGCAATAAATTCGGTGTTCATCCTCGATGTTCAACCAAGTTTAAGGTTAAAATTAAGGTATCTACAGTGTGATTCTTTTAAAACCCTGCATATTTTTTGCACATTCATGCAAATTGATTCAATATATGTATCTTTTAAAATCAAAATCTTGAAAATTATCTTCTTTTTACTCTGTCAAAGATTATTATTTTACTTTAGAACCTAAGGATAAAAACCAAGTAACACACATTTTATCAGCTACTGAAAAATAAAATCAAGTCTCAACATCTCTCCAATGCAAAATAATGAATTGAACCTAAGGAAAAAAATGAGTACCGTATTTTACCTTGTATAGTACGTACCCGTGTATAATATGCACCCCCCCTTCTCAGAGGTCAAAACTGGGGTAAAAAAGTTGTTTCCGTGTATAATACGCATCAAAATATTAGTTTTCCTAGATGAACCATTCAATGAAAATAAAAGGTTAAAAAATAAAAAGTCTCTAATTGCATCGCGATAATTAAAGCAGAATAATACGGTACAACAACTATCTGAAAACAATTGTCTATCAATCTCCCTTTAGTTCCAAACCCTGCTGAACCTACACAAAGAACTATAAATAAACTGTGTAATCAGCTGAGGCAAACCAAGGGAAACCATTTTTAATTTAGGTGTTACAGGTCGTCGCTATTGAATGAGAGTGGTCCATTCCATTATCTGTCAGAGACCTACACATTTTACTGCGTATTTGTTGTTTACTTCAAAAGACTTACCCATCCTCAAAAATATCAATAGAGAGGGTGTCGCTACTTGCGTCAACTTCAAAGGATTATAGAAATAGAATAAACCACTCTACCCGTGCTTAAAGTGTGTCTGTACAGTGTTTGCAAGTGTACCAGTCTAATTCATGGAAATCACGTGATATCAAGTCAGCTGATATGAATAACAAAACAAGGGCCAAATTTCGTTCACTCATTTATTGAAATTCTACAACAAATATGCAAACATTTACACAAAAACAGCTTTAGAATAAACTTTATTCATTTTTAAATCGAATTAAGTCAATAAATTGCTTGTATAAAGCGAGTAAGTCACGAATAATAAAGTCTTATAGGCATTCACAAATGTCTGTCTTTCTTCCCCGATGTATTTATCGTCGTTTCTTCTCCATTCTGACATCGATTTTCTGCATACTAAATGCAAGAAAAAAGTTGTTAGTATTGTTTCCTTGTATTGTACGCACCCCCCTTTCGGAAACAGTAAAAGAAGTAAAAAAACTGCGTACTATACAAGGAAAAATACGGTAACACAAATTGTATGGCCTACTGAAAATAAGGTGAAGTCTCAACATCTGGGTAATGGAAAAGTATGAATAACATACAACAGAATGTAACATGTTGTATACACATTGTAATTTTTTGTCAATCGCTTTTGAAAATTGTCGATTTTAAAAATTTCGCTTGACACGCGCTCAAATTCAGCATTTCCAACAATCTCAGGCTTTTTCTTAATTGTATTATGGTAGCTCTGAGATTGCATTAACTATATACTGCACAAGTCAAACAAGGGCAATAACTCAATGAAATATCATCAGACAGGAAAGTCCAGACCATATGTGGATGTTCACCTGACATGTGCATGTGAAGTAGCCCATCAAAACCAGATTTTATCTCTAGTCAACAAAAAATGTTTTTACAGCTAATTATTCAAAAAATTAAAGAAAAATATAATGACCTTGAAGCTCTACTGATAGGTTTTGATAGCTAGATCAGCATTCCTGTGAATTTCATGAAAATATGTCAAGTAGTTTCAGACGAGTAGTCACTACAAGTTTTTATGATATAACTTTATGTAAACAAAGATGGCCACTGGCAGCCATGTTTAATGTTGAATCAAAATAATTTTCAACAAGGACCAGCATCATGTCATGCTGATCATTTTAGAAAAAGTCCCATATCATTGTCAGACTTACAGTTTTCAAGAAGTAGTCAATACAATTTTCTTTTTTAAAAATCTATTTTTAGCCATGGCAGCCATCTTGAATTTCCGGCTGACCTGAAATTTGGCTAGGATCAACTAGACATCAAGAGCCACATTTCTCTTAAGTTTCATGAAAATCCATCAAGTAGCTTCAGAGGAGTAGTTGCTACAAAATTTTACTATATATCTCTATGTAAACAAAGATGGCAGCAGCAGCAATATTTAATGGCGAATCAAAAGAATTTTCGACAAGGGCCAACATCATGTCATGCTGATCATTTTAGAAAAAGTTCCATATCTATATCACTTATAGTTTTCAATAAGTAGTTGCTTTTTTAAAACCTATTTTTAGCTGTGGCGGCCATGGTTAATGTCGAAAATCAAACTACTTTTCGACGAGGATCAACATCATGTCATGCTGATTAATTTAAGAAAAGTCCCATATCAATATCACTTATAGTTTTCTAGAAGTAGTGGCTACAAACTTGTTTTTAAAAAATCTATTTTTAGCTTTGGTGGCCATGTTGGATTTTGCATCAACGTGTATTTTTGCTAAGATCAACTAGACATCATGAGCAACATTCCTTTAAAGTTTCATGAAAATCCATTCAGTAGTTTCAGAGTAGTTAATGGACGGACGACGAAAATCGCACCACGGCATAAGCTCTGCTGATCTTTGATCAGTAGATCTTTGATCAGTAGAGCTAAAAAATCATCGGACAGAAAAGCCCCAAAAATGCACATGTCCACCTCATGTTAGAGCTGTATACCAAATTTACTTCTATCGGAAGGAAACAGTTGTACACACAAGATTTGTTGGACTGACAGATGGATATAAGAAATAAACTAAGAAGAAAAAGCAGCATAATTTAACTCAATGAAAAATCATCAGATATGAAATCCCCGACAATATGGGCATGTCCACCGCATGTCAGAGTTGCATACCAAGTTTCATTTCAACACGACAGAGACTGTAGGAGAAGTCGCACACACGAAAATGCATTCTCTATAATATATGGTATATAAAAAATGAACTAGTTTTTGGTGTATAAATCATTAATCATTCATGATGCTTTAATTATAAATTTGTGTTTTGTCATTGAAATACACTTGATTTGAAATATATGTAAGTTAGCAATATAAACCCCATTTAAATTAACATTTATGATTTAGCAGTCAAGTCGTTGAGTTTTCTAGACCAAACATTCCGCTTACTTTACTGCATAATTATATGCATATTTCATACCAAACTGGAGCATATTACGAGGGGTTTTGTTTGTACATGGATTGATACCACTAACTGACAAGATTGCCTCCAGTCATTAAAATATATTTGTTTGCAAACTGTGTAATTTATTCATGTTACCCAATCAATAGTCAATTGATTCAGATTGGAAGTTATGTATCGAGCAACACCCAGTCAGTCAAGGCATGGCTCAAACAATGGCCCTCACTGTTTAAATATTAACGACAATATGATTTTATTTATTCCAACACGACATTATTAAATGGGAAATTTGTGTTTTTTTGAAACATTGGAATAAACACCAGAACGAAATATTGCATAAAAGTTTATACAATTCACAGAGTGCAAGACTGATCTTCATTTGGTTGTTCTAAGGAAAAAGGCTGTATAATTTGAGTCGAGAGATTCACCTCAAAAATGTCAGTCTTATATCCATCAAGATATCTGTGACATATTTAACAATTATTCTAGCAATATTACTGTGTTTTTCTGTAAGTTTTTAACCCTGTTAACATTAGGCAATACACAAACAAATTAGTTGGGTCTGGAGAGTTCAAAACAGTAAATCAATTCTACACATAAATGTTAATAATATTATTTGTTTTTATTTAAAGGTTAGTACATGTATTTGAAATTTTCTATAGTCCAAGGCAACATGGATTTCATGACTGGCTATTCTATAGTCCAACATAGATTTGGTGGCTTCGGTCATTCAAAACATGGATTTGGTGGCTTTGGTCATTCTATAGTCTCAACATGGATTCTTTGCTTTGGTCATTCTATAGTCCAGTATGAATTTGGTGGCTTTGGTCATTCTATAGTCCAACATGGATTTGGTGGCTTTGGTCATTCTATAGTCCAACATGGATTTGGTGGCTTTGGTCATTCTATAGTCCAGCATGGATTTCGTGACTTTGGTCATTCTATAGTCCCGACATGGATTTCGTGGCTTTGGTCAATCTATAGTCCAACATGGATTTCGTGGCTTTGGTCATTTTATAGCTTAACATGCATCTTGTGAAAAGAAAATTTCACATTCATTACGAAAGGTTTCATTTTAAGTAAAGAGGTTCAACCAACATGGTCACTAACTGTCACCATTTTCAAGAACACAAATGATAAAACTGTTTTTAATTTTTGACTATGTTTTGATTCCCTAGTCTGCCATTATTGCATACTTATCTAAATAGTTGCTGTGCATTTACTATCAATTTAACGCTAAGTCTAAGAATAAAGCACACTTTAATTTTAGATTTATATGCATTGACCATTTCCAAATTAGCATTTATAATCCATGATGTGAGCTGTTTCTGCATGAACTCCATGCTACAACATTGATGTGAACTAGTAAAACTGGGCTTCATTAGCCTTTGCCAGTCGCCATAGGCTAACAAACTTGAAATGGCTAAACATTTGTTAAGTGTTTTAGCCAATTAGGCTAAAGTCATTTTGGCCAATACACGTGGCGAATGAACATTTGGCATTGGTGAAGTGGCGAAAATGGTTACAGTTATTGCATTCTTTGGAACAAAATTGTGTGCGCTGCAGATGACATAGTTTGCTTAGTTATAAAGTGTGGTTTACCTAAAATACTGAATTGTGAAATTTCACTCCCAGGCTTAAGATAAATAGAACCTAGAGTCTACGACTTTCCTGGAGTGTGGTTAAGTCAGGGAATTTAATTCCAACCTTTTCATTTTTAAGTGTTTTTTTCATTTTTAAGTGTTTTGATCAGAACCTAGGCCCTGGAATTCCAACCTTTTCATTTTTAAGTGTTTTGATCAGAACCTAGGCCCTGGAATTCCAAACTTTTAATTTCTAAGTGTTTTGTTCAGAACTTCCAACCTTTTCATTTGAAGTGTTTTGATCAGAATATAGGCCCTGCAAAAAGTTCAAACTCGTCCAAGGTCAATTCTCACACCTTATTGTTTTTTCAAGTAGTCAAAAATTGTTTTAATAACAAAATCAGCATTCGTCCAAATGAAAAACGTGTATTAAACACTGCTTTTTTTGATCCTTTTTGTCAAAAAGTATGGCATTACTGTGAGATGAAAAGTGTTCCCCTTTTTCAAATTCATTTTAATCACATATTCTCATTAGTTACTGGACAGATCATCGAATATTAAAATATGTAGGTCCCAGTTTTGCAATAATTATATGTTTCCATTTTGTATCAAAATCTAAAATGAAATAAATACCATATGATTTGAACACGCACAATTAATAAGTGTTTACAAACAAACTGATGTTTACATTCAGTGAACTGGAATTATTAAAGTATTGTCATGGTGCTGTAACTCATTGTGTCGGTGCTATTACTTCTATTCTTAGGTAATAATTATCATTTTATATTTTCTGACATGAACATTTAATTATGTTAAAACAAAAGATCTAATTTCTACAAAACCATTCCATTATAAAAAAAAAAATGAGTTTTTAGTCACATCCTCACTTCGGAGAACACGGGGAGAGTAAGTAAATGTTTTTTGTTTTTTTAAATTATTTTAAAATTGAGAAAATGTTTGCTGTACATTATAACGTTTTAAAGTCAATAGACATTCATCTGAACTATAAATACACTATAACATCCACATTTCTATAATTTCCTCAATGTTTATGGCCAAATAGAAGTTTGGAGTGGAGCAATGTCTGAGACTGAATAACTAAACTTAACTGAAGAGCATCGGTAATTGTTACTTGAATAAAACATTGTTACTACTTTTACCCAACCATCTGTATCGAATTTAATAATATGTATTTTTGATATTTCTCAAAATTTCTTTTCTCAAAACTGACACATAAATTTCATGATGTCGCTCATTTTAAAAGTATTTACATCAAGAACACTGTAGTAATTTTGTTATAGCAACTTTCTTTGCATGGGAAAATCTATAAGAAACTAAGTTCTGCTATACCATTAAAATGAGTACAAAATAACGAAACTATGTGAATGTGTGGGGGATGTGGGGGTTGGGGCAACAACCTCAGGCCATATTCCACATCACCAGGCAGTGGGGAGGGGTGGGGGATGTTGGGGTGAGGGCAACAATTCCACATCACCAGGGGGTGGGGAAGGGGTGGGGGATGTGGGAGTGAGGGCAACAATTCCACATCACCAGGTGGTGGGGATGGGGTGGGGGATGTGGGAGTGAGGGCAACAAGCTCAGGCCATATTCCACATCACCAGGCGGTGGGGATGGGGTGGGGGATGTGGGAGTGAGGGCAACAATTCCACATCACCAGGTGGTGGGGATGGGGTGGGGGATGTGGGAGTGAGGGCAACAAGCTCAGGCCATATTCCACATCACCAGGGGGTGGTGGATGTGGGAGTGAGGGCAACAAGCTCAGGCCATATTCCACATCACCAGGGGGTGGGGAGGGGGTGGGGGATGTTGGAGTGAGGGCAACAAGCTCAGGCCATATTCCACATCACCAGGTGGTGGGGAGGGGGTGGGGGATGTGGGAGTGAGGGCAGCAAGCTCAGGCCATATTCCACATCACCAGGGGGTGGGGAGGAGGGTGGGGATGTTGGGGTGAGGGCAACAATTCCACATCACCAGGCGGTGGGGAGGGGTGGGGATGTGGGAGTAAGGGCAACAAGCTCAGGCCATATACCACATCACCAGGGGGTGGGGAGGGGGTGGGGGATGTGGGAGTGAAGGCAGCAAGCTCAGGCCATATTCCACATCACCAGGGGGTGGGGAGGAGGGTGGGGATGTTGGGGTGAGGGCAACAATTCCACATCACCAGGCGGTGGGGAGGGGGTGGGGATGTGGGAGTGAGGGCAACAAGCTCAGGCCATATTCCACATCACCTCAGACAGAGCAAATTATTTGATTATTAAGCGACAGTAGGCCAGAGGTGAGAAGAGCTCCTTTGGTCGTAGGGTAATTGACATTTTAAGGGACCAACGCGGAACTATTGTATCTTGTTCTTTATAGTTACATGTACAACAGTTTCACATTCAGCCCTCAATTTGGTCATGTGACTCCAAATAGCCAGTAATAATGATGACGATGCCAACACCTTCAGCCCTCAATTTGGTCAAGTGACTCCAAATAGCCAGTAATAATGATGATGATGCCAACACCTTCAGCCCTCAATTTGGTCATGTGACTCCAAATAGCCAGTAATAATGATGATGATGCTAACACATTCAGCCCTCAATTTGGTCATGTGACTCCAAATAGCCAGTAATAATGATGACGATGCCAACACCTTCAGCCCTCAATTTGTTCATGTGACTCCAAATAGCCAGTAATAATGATGATGATGCTAACACCTTCAGCCCTCAATTTGGTCATGTGACTCCAAATAGCCAGTAATAATGATGATGATGCTAACACCTTCAGCCCTCAATTTGGTCATGTGACTCCAAATAGCCAACAATATTTGATGACGATGCAAAGTAAGTCAAAGTTCACCCTCCCCATGACATCATGACTACCAACCACAAACAGTTTAACTAACAACTTTTATGCGTGTCATCGCAGTGCAACTTGACGACACATTCCGCTAAATTATTTGATAATCAATTTCAAACTGCTTTAAACTCAACAAATCAATAAATGGTAAATCACTGAGTTTGAATCGATTTAATCACTTTCTCTGTTTGAAACGATAACAATGTGCCGACGTTTAATTCTTTAAAATTGACATAAATTTCGATGAATTGATTCGAGTCAGAATCAGGCGTTTAAAGGATCACAATGACTTTGTACCATTCAGAACATTGTCCTTGTCTTGTTCATTCACTTCATTACTTTCACATAAAACTGAGTTGACAATGGAGAGTATAAGATTTTCATTGATGTAAGTAAGCACAGTCGTGTGTAATCATTTTTTAAAGTCTGAATTTGATCGTAAAATGTTAAATGTAACTGGTATATTGTAAAAATTAATAAAGTTTTACTTTCAGTGATCAAGCCACCACTGTGAAAAAAATGAGAAAATTATATAATGTTATCACCCCAACAGAAAAGCTCTGTTTTTCATTTGTTTATATACTGAAGGTTGAATGGGCTGCTGATAGTATTGCTTTATCACATAACGTCCCTTGTTAGCAGTGTCGAACACCCATTTAATATTCTATTGTATGACACACGTGTAATACAACCTGGAACGATTTTGACTGGTTGAGTTAAACCTGTAACACTACTCAAGTTTATTAACTGAAACTATTTTATTTCTTACAAATTCACCCAGATCTAAGTCATAAACTTATTATTTGTGACAACTTATAAAAATAATGCACGTTATACAAAACATTGTTGTTGGTTTGTTAAAAAGTTGGCGCAAACTGCTATTTTGTAAAGACTCTTTTATAACGTTACCGTTATGTGCGAGACGCGACGTTACGACGTCACATATTTTATGACGTTTTGGCGTTAAAGTATGTCTGATGTCGTGGCGGTTCTATGTCAATCTGAATTAATTTTTACTAATTTGATTGCAATGTTATGTGATAAAAAGGATCTTAAACTCGTGCCCATTCCATATAAGATTTATGAAACTCGTTATGAATTATTTTTACTTTTAACGAGCCTTTTATTTTGAAAATAATTCATAACTCGTTTCATAAATCTTATATGAAATGGGAACTTGTTTATGATCCCCTATGTATGCTAGTTTACAACCAAATACGCATACATTAGTATATATATGCTACCTATTTGACAGGACCATATTTCAAATACTGTTTTCATTTTATCAATAACTCTGCTGCAACATATTTTGGCACATTTATGTCCCTTTTTTAGCTCTACTGTCTGTCACCAAACATGTCGGAGAACTTACTGAAATGAAGATTTTATTAAAACAAAAGCTCAAGAGAGCTACAGATCTCTGTAAAACTTTGAACGAAGTACAAAAAGTAGGTCAAGGTCCTTAATATTGGCTTACTTTTGGTAAAAATAAACTGGTGTGATGTAATGTGAACTATGAAAACTGTACGGCTTCTGGTGTGTGTGAAACTGAGGTAAGAAATAACTTGAACATAAAACCTTTTTTTTTTGAATTTTTAAAATCAATCAAGAAATACAGAATAAATAATAAACTGGCACCCTTAAGCTTGTGTCTGCATCACTCATAAACAGTACATACTACCTTAAACATCCTGGCTATGACCTTAAGAACTCATCACAAGGGAGTTTCAAGTTGACTCTTGAACCTTGTTGACCACTTCCTTAACTAATTATCTATAAAATAGAAAAAAACGTACTTGAGCAAAATGTCGAGAATTTCCATCTGTTTACTTCGTATGGCGTGATATATCGGATTTCGCCTGCTTCTCTGTTCTGCAGCATTGACATCTGCGCCCCTGTCAAGTAGCAGCCGACAAATGTCGCTGTGTCCATATTTGACAGCAATGACTAGAGGAGGCACACCCTTACCATCTCTGAGATCTAATATCTGAAATGGAATAAAAAGGAATGGAGTTTTAAGGGCAGTAAACCCGTTCAACACATGTACTTGGTGGTATTGGGTGAGTATCAACACATGTACTTGGTCGTATTGGGTGAGTATCAACACATGTACTTGGTCGTATTGGGTGAGTATCAACACATGTACTTGGTCGTATTGGGTCAGTATCAACACATGTACTTGGTCGTATTGGGTCAGTATTGGGTGAGTATCTTCATAGGAAGATGAGATGAAGGAGATCCAAGGCCAGCAAACTATCTCAAATTTCGATTCATATTTAATAATGTTTTCGCAAAAATGTTTCAACTTGTACACTGACGCAAACTTTAATGTAGTCTTTGCTTCTGTAACTAATTTTTAGTATTTTTGGTTGGGATGTTAGTATTTTTGGTTTGGATGTTAGTATTTTGAGTTGGGATGTTAGTATTTTGGGTTGAGATTTATTTTGGTTGGTACACATTATTTGGGTTGTATTGTTTTATGTATTTTACTTGGTATGTTTATAGTAGTTTGGTTTGAGGTGTATTTTGGTTGGTATGTTAGTAGTTTGGGTTTGTTTGTTAGTATTTTGGATTGGGATGTGGGATGTTAGTATTTTTGGTTTGGATGTGGCATTTTAGTATTTTGGGTTGGGATGTGGGATGTTAGTATTTTTGGTTTGGGTGTTAGTATTTTTTGGTTGAGATGTTAGTATTTTGGGTTGAGAACTTGAGATTTTAGTATTTGGGTTGAGATTTATTTTGGTTGGTACACATTATTTGGGTTGTATTGTTTTATGTATTTTACTTGGTATGTTTATAGTAGTTTGGTTTGAGGTGTATTTTGGTTGGTATGTTAGTAGTTTGGGTTGGTATGTTAGTATTTTGGATTGGGATGGTTTGTCATTAATGTTTAAGTAGAAAGGGGTTTCAGGGAATTAGACAAATGTACAAATTGTCTGTCTAGTTCCCATCCCTAGGATCAAAATTTGTCTAATTCCCCAGGGTCTACCAAGACACTCAATATCAAATATCCCCATGTTGGTGCTGGGGTCTGTCTTATTCCCTACCCCGGCATGCGCATACCTGCCTATACGCAGATATGCAGCTGCGTAATGAAAATCTGAGAAGCAAAAATACATTATTTGAACATAGCTGACATATGGAGCTTGATGGCATGACACTAATTTACTCTTGTGTAGTAAAAATATCAAAATCTGTAAGAAAATTTGGCGTCTTTATTTTAAAATAGCACGGTCAAACCCAATCTTGTGTAATGGGAAAAAGCCTCCAGGTATGCGCCTGCCTGGTGTCATCATTGATGTCCCCGGGGTATGCCCCCCACTCGGTGTTGGAAAACATTGACAGGTGCATTATCCCCAAGCTTTTTTTTATCATGTCTCAAATGAAATGTTTTTTCTTTCTCAAATTAAACATTGTAATGATGGGATTACACAGTATGTTTTACTACAGCGTCAACCATGGGACTCCTCCGGTTGGTGTCAACAGTTCAAATACATAAACACCGTAAATATAATTTATTAATTTACAGTGGGTTCTCCCATCGGTTACCGAAAGCACTCTCGGTAACCATCGGCTACCATCAGTCACCGTCGTTAGCCGTTGGTTCGCCTATAGGTAGAACGTTGGTAACCAATCTTTCAGGGAATCTATACCTGAGGTAGTATCGGTGACCTCGTTGGTACCAAATTTTACCATCGGTGGCCATTGGTAACCCAAAGTTAACAAACGTGGTTGCCGATGGTAGAACCCTGAACGCACCCAGTGTCATCCATACAGAATGACATACTAAGTACTATTTGTGTTCTGAGTATCAATGATGGCTCACCATCAAATTGGTTCTAGTTCCGTTTAACCCTTAACCCGCTAAGCACAGCTATAATAGTCATTACGTCCATTATAAACCCAGATCAGCCTGCTATCATATAAATGGAATGGTCTTAATCCAAAGAAAGAACAGTCCATTATATATATGTAGCGGGTTAAGGGTTAAATCAGTTTGTATGATTTTAACTGAAATGTTTCGCTTTGTCCAACATTAATGACATTGACCTCATCAACACTTTATTGACATCAACACTAAACATCATTTATTTTTGTGTTCAGAGTTAATTAATAATATTAGTGACTTTGAACTTTCTTTCACTGAGCAATCCTGATCTTTCACCCATGGAATAAATCACCACAAACAATTGTATGTTGTATCATGTAACCAACCAATATTGTCAATAAGACAATTGTTTAAATATATTATTGGTGCAATATTATAAAAAGTTAGTAATATGTAAAAACAATTTGCTTTGACCTATTCTAACAATTAATATTGATGATTGAACAAATGCAAGTTAGGGACACCGTGAGTTTTTAAAAAATCAAGAGTGCCGTGTGTCCCTTTAAAGTAGCTATCTGGTCAACTTTAAAAACGGATGTACACTGTTTCTAAACCCAATTACAATGAGGTATATATATATATATATATATATATATATATATATAACTTACATATTTTGAGAATCCAAACTCTATAGATACAACATAAATGGCTTCAACCAGCCAGGGCAAACCCCGAAACTGGTGCATCAAATTAAGAATTACCAACATATTCATAATTATTATATGACCTGGATAGAGTTTATGTTTTCTTTAGTGTATTTATTCCATAATTTGGCAGTTAGTTTCTTTAAATAAACAAGAAATGTGTCCATGGGACACGGATGCCCCCACGTCAAACCATCTGACTAACTGTGACCTTGACCTTTGAGGCACTGCCATGATTCTTGCACAAGACACACCTTCTCATTGTGATGAACATTTGTTTGAAGTTTGATGCAATTCCCTTCAGTAGTTTTGGACTAATGGCTGACACTGAAAAAAAGAGAGACTTTTGACCTTCAACTGTGACCTTGTCTTTGAGGCACTCACATGATTCTTGCATGCGACACACCTTCTCAAAGTGATGAACATTTGTATGAAGTCTGACACAACTCCCTTCAGCAGTTTCCAAGTAATGGCTGAGCTAGAATTTGTTCATGATAATTTTACCTTTGGCCTCCAAGTGTGACCTTGACCTTTGAGATACGGTCATGATTCTTGTGCGTGACACAACTTCTCATTGTGATGAAAATTTGAATGAAGTTTAACGAAATTCCCTTTGTTTCCGAGGAATGGTTGAGACACGATTTCGGACAGACGGACGCACGGATGGACGCAGTCATGGATGCACGGACAGTGCGATTACTATATGCCTCCCTGTGGGGGCATAAAAATTACTTTCAACTGTTTCAAGTATGGTTCCCTCTCAATATCAGTCATTATTTACTTAATTATTACAATGAACATGGGGTGCTAACTCTATAATATATTCAATGAAACGTCACTATCGTATTTTCTCTAATGAATACAAATGGTTGTATTTAATAGAGAGTTTAATCACCAACTGTAATGCTAGCAACTGGGGGTGTCTTGTTACCTTTAAAATCTCCTTGGTGAACTACAATAGTGTACTATTCTACAATAGGAGTGGACAGAAGCACAATTTTGTTTCATTATGTAACTTAATCTCAACATAGGCGGTATATTATAAAGAGTAAATGTTGTAATGTCACTGAAATAATCAATTTTATCAAATTTCTAAAGAAAAGGACAGTGCTCAACACAAGATAGGTACACTCTTTGTTAAACCCATACTGTACAATAACAATAACTCTAGTACATGTATAAGTCAGACATTTTGTGTCTAGTTCAACATGGCTTCTGGTGTTTTATATAATTTAAAGTAGCTATCCCGCCAACAGCCAAATCTTACAAAATATATACATCATTTCTAAACCTACTGATGACAAGGTATATATATTATAACTTACATATTTTGAGAATCCAAACTCTACAGACACAATATATATACGGCTTTTACCTGTCAGGCCAAACCTCAAAACTGGAGCATCCAATTAAGAGTTACCAACTCATAATTCATTTTACGCATAATTTCAATCGTGGATATTTTAAGAACCCATTAATAAATCCTTTTAATCGGCACATATACATTATTATATGACCTGAATGCCAGGATAGAGTTTTGATAAATGGGTTTGTAGTGTAATTCTGGCTTTATTTGGCGAATCATAGCTACTTTAAGGAATGCAGGCATGGCCCTTGCACGTAGATGTCCTCTGAGGTTTTACAAGTTTACATATAGTTTACACTGAGGTGACTATTACAAGTTTACATATAGTTTACACTGAGGTGACTATTACAAGTTTACATATAGTTTACACTGTGGTGACTATTACAAGTTTACATATAGTTTACACTGAGGTGACTATTACAAGTTTATCAGACTCTTACATGTTACATATAGTTTTCAGAGTAAACCTCCAATTACTGAAATTAGTGAAAATTTAACATATTTGAAGGCATTCTTATAATTTCTTTCCTCTTTTTTCAATTTTTTACTTGTTTGTTTTTAAAATGAACATATTGATGATTTTTAATTATGTCCCAACAGCTAGCGAAAAAATGGAGAAATGTATCAGTGTGATTTATTTCCTTTCCATCCAATCCCACCAACCCAATCCCACCCCTATAATAATTGACCATGGTAATACAGTACCATTCTGATGAAAGTGTTCAACGAAAATATACATCCGGAATGAATATTACCGTGAAAAACATCGTGAAAACAGTTTAGCGCGGCTCTGAAAACTCATATGCCTCCATTATAAAATCTATATATTTTTTGTAAATCTTTGGGGAATAATTTGTTCACGAAGGGGGATTATTCTTTGACAACTAGGCACACTGTTAAACATGTTGCCTAGTAGTCAAAGAATTATCCCCCTTCTTGAACAGTAAACCAAATTATTCCCGAAATGTATATGATATATAAAATCACAATGAACAAATCTTAACAACACATTACACAATTCAGAAAACAAACCTTAATATCAGGGTCTTTCAAATACAAGTTATCAGACAGACTCTATGAATAATTGTGTTCTACAGACTCACTGTCTATATCACTGCAGGGATTTTTTATTGGTACGGCCAAATATATGATGAGCGGGGTAAGGCGCGAGTTGCTATTTATATTGCAAGATCCCAACTCATGCTTTCTTGCGTATATTTCAGGCCACTGGAGACGGACTTTCAAACAAACTTATTCACTCGACTGTTGCAAAAAAGCATAAGAAAACTATAAATAACGACAACACTATTAACTAGTATATACTCATATATTATTTATCCCAGTTTTATTAGTTTTTATCAGTTTATTGTATCCAATAACGTAGTCACATCATAACCTTCAGTACTGATAGTGTCTCTGTTCTATAGGTATATCAGTTAAAACTGCAGAAAATGCTAACTTGGCTGCATTTAGAAGTAAATTCGTTGGCAACACACGTCAAGTTCATACTGTCAATAAGGTCCTTGTGCACATGGATAAGCATTAGACTGTTCAGCCTGGTTTGCGTCATTGACGATTGATTCACGTTATTTTAGGTGAACAGTATATTACTTTTCAAGCCGCTATGGAACAACTAAATAACCTCACAATTGATCAGCGAATTATACTTCAAAGGGCCAAATTCATGTATAGAGTTTCGAACAATACTGCCCCTTCATATATTTCCGATGTGTTTACTACTCGTAATTCAACTGACAGAAGACTTCGATCACTAACTGATACTAATTTTAGTATTCCTAAGCCAAATCGGGAACTTTTCAAGGGCAGCATGTCTTACACGGGACCATTTTATGGAATAATATTCCAGAGCACATTCAGAAGTGTGCAACAATGAAAAGTTTTACAAACAGCTGCATAAAATGGATAAAGGAAAAACAACATTAAACTCGATATAGATATCATCTCATCTTATTATTGTGTAAATATCGTTCAAACTACCACCACCAACAATGTTATTATGTTTACATATATCTTATGTATTTTGCCTTTCTTGTATTTGGTATCATGTATTTGTTATAGAGGGCCCCAAAGAAGATTAGTATAAACTAATTGGGTCACCCTCGATAAATAAAGACATTCATTCATATATGTATATGTACCTCTTGTATAATGGTTACTGCATCTCTGTATATGTACCTCTTGTACAATGGTTACTGCATCTATGTATATGTACCTCTTGTACAATCGTTACTGCATATATATATATATGTACCTCTTGTACAATCGTTACTGCATTTATGTATATGTACCTCTTGCACGATGGTTACTGCATTTATGTATATGTACCTCTTGCACAATGGTTACTGCATCTATGCATATGTACCTCTTGTACAATGGTTACTGCATTTATGTATGTGTACCTCTTGCACAATGGTTACTGCATCTATATGTATGTACCTCTTGTACAATGGTTACTGCATCTATGTGTATGTATCTCTTGTACAATGGTTACTGCATCTATGTGTATGTATCTCTTGTACAATGGTTACTGCATCTATGCATATGTACCTCTTGTACAATGGTTACTGCATTTATGTATGTGTACCTCTTGCACAATGGTTACTGCATCTATGTGTATGTATCTCTTGTACAATGGTTACTGCATATGTGTGTATGTACCTCTTGCACAATGGTTACTGCATCTATGTGTATGTACCTCTTGTACAATGGTTACTGCATCTATGTGTATGTATCTCTTGTACAATGGTTACTGCATCTATGTGTATGTATCTCTTGTACAATGGTTACTGCATCTATGTGTATGTACCTCTTGTACAACGGTTACTGCATCTATGTGTATGTACCTCTTGTACAATGGTTACTGTATCTATGTGTATGTACCTCTTGTACAATGGTTACTGCATCTATATATATGTAACTCTTGTACAATGGTTACTGCATCTATGTATTTTGTATCTCTTGTACAATGGTTACTGCATCTATGTGTATGTACCTCTTGCACAATGGTTACTGCATCTATGTGTATGTACCTCTTGTACAATGGTTACTGCATCTATGTGTATGTATCTCTTGTACAATGGTTACTGCATCTATGTGTATGTACCTCTTGCACAATGGTTACTGCTTCTATGTGTATGTACCTCTTGTACAATGGTTACTGCATCTATGTGTATGTACCTCTTGTACAATGGTTACTGCATCTATGCATATGTACCTCTTGTACAATGGTTACTGCATCTATGTGTATGTACCTCTTGCACAATGGTTACTGCATCTATGTATATGTACCTCTTGTACAATGGTTACTGCATCTATGTGTATGTACCTCTTGTACAATGGTTACTGCATCTATGCATATGTACCTCTTGTACAATGGTTACTGCATTTATGTATGTGTACCTCTTGTACAATGTTTACTGCATTTATGTATGTGTACCTCTTGCACAATGGTTACTGCATATATGTATGTGTACCTCTTGTACAATGGTTACTGCATCTATGTGTATGTATCTCTTGTACAATGGTTACTGCATCTATATGTATGTACCTCTTGTACAATGGTTACTGCATCTATGTGTATGTATTTCTTGTACAATGGTTACTGCATCTATGTGTATGTATCTCTTGTACAATGGTTACTGCATCTATGCATATGTACCTCTTGTACAATGGTTACTGCATTTATGTATGTGTACCTCTTGTACAATGGTTACTGCATCTATGTGTATGTATCTCTTGTACAATGGTTACTGCATCTATATGTATGTACCTCTTGCACAATGGTTACTGCATCTATGTGTATGTATCTCTTGTACAATGGTTACCGCATCTATGTGTATGTACCTCTTGTACAACAGTTACTGCATCTATGTGTATGTACCTCTTGTACAATGGTTACTGCATCTATGTGTATGTACCTCTTGTACAATGATTACTGCATCTATATGTATGTACCTCTTGTACAATGGTTACTGCATCTATGTGTATGTATCTCTTGTACAATGGTTACTGCATCTATTTGTATGTACCTCTTGTACAATTGTTACTGCATCTATGTATGTACAATTGTTACTGCATAAATGTATATGTAACTCTTGTACAATTGTTACTGCATCATATTTATATGTAACTTGTGTGCAATGGTTACTGCATTATATTATATGTATCTTTATTATAAATGAGTTCTGCATACTGTAAGTCAAATTAAGTTTCAAATATTTTTCAATTACATAACAGCAGTATTTATAATCATCGTAATATATATTTAGCAATCTAAGATTTGCATAGTATTGTTTTATTAATTTATTCAAAGTCATTGTAACGGAATATGATTTTGTTTCATGTTTTAATATTTACCAATTTCATTAATATTTGTTTATTACAAAATATTTCACTCCAGGTCTATATTTGTCTGATTAATATACGTTTTTTTTATAATTTGTTTCTCTATTGAAACCAAGTGATTCTCAAGTTATATTCTTGTATCCAGATTCCTATTCGACTGACCATAGAATTTTACCAGCTGGTGTCAGTATTGTGTGGCTGGAGATATCAGCTCCCATAATAATCATTGAAATATGCTAAAGTGACAGGTTAATGGCTGGGAGACTGCCTCTCAATTTACGACCACTCTAGCCCTTTAAGCTACTAAATGACCTTTCGCTAGTGGCGTTTGTTGCGGGCATAACCAACACCAGTTGTAACAGTTTCAGAACTTTGTGAAGCCATTTACGCTCGCGCTCGGACATTGTCCCGAAGTAGTTCGTGATATCGGCTAGTACAATGCCTTCTGAGCTCAGGGCTTTTTTTCTAAAAATTGTCAAGACTCCTTAGCCTGGTCATTTTGTGAAAAAAAAGCGTGATAACTGTCTGATTTGTGAAAAAAGTATTGAAAGATTGTTAAAAGCGATATTACTCAATAAATGCATACATTGTTTTTGTGGGAGGAGGACACTATCAAACAAATTTACAAATATTCAGCATAATATGTTACATTTTAGATTTCTAATGTACATGTTTCCAAAACAAAACAATATTGAGGAAGTTAGACGGGGAAATGTTGTTTACCAAAAAAAAGCAGCAAATAAAACTTTTTTTTTAAATTGTGAAGTAGTCGAATTGACTGTCCTCCTTGAATGCTACTTTCACTGTCCGATCTTTTTAAATTTCTTTATACTGCACAATAGTGTTGTTTGTGCCGTGTGGCGACCGTAAAAAGTCTCCCCGTAGATCTGATCAATATTGTTAGTTTTACATCCTACAGGGATTGTATGACATTCATTGATCCAGTTTTTCCTTAAACACGTGTGTTTCATATACCGCGTTGCAGGTTTTGTGCTCATCGATTACTTTTGCCTTCTTGTTTGTCTGTTTGCGTGTTTGTTTCTGTCTTTTGTGGTTGACTGTCCTCCTTGAATGCTACTTTCCCTGTCCGATCTTTTTATATTTCTTTATACTGCACAATAGTGTTGTTTGTGCCGTGTGGCGACCGTAAGAAGTCTCCCCGTACATCCTATCAATATTGTTATTTTTACATCCTACAGGGATTGTATGACATTCATTGATCCAGTTTTTCCTTAAACACGTGTGTTTCATATACCGCGTTGAAGGTTTTGTGCTCATTGATTACTTTTGCCTTCTTGTTTGTCTGTTTGCGTGTTTGTTTCTGTGTTTTGTGGTTGACTGTTCTCCTTGAATGCTACTTTCCCTGTTCGATCTTTTTATATTTCTTTCCTGTTATAGAAGGAACAAAAGCCCTGGGGCCCGTATTCATACAAAAAATAAAGTGTCAAGTGTAAAATAATACTTTTATCTTAATAAATTTAAACAAATATTACGTAAATAATGATAATTTATCAATATCGAGTGCCTACATGCAAAATAAATAAAAAAAATCTATAGAAATTATTGGTATGGTACGGCCAGCCGCACCAATTCATAATTTTGATAGAGCATCATCAAAAAAACTGACCAATCAGTGACCAGATATAAGACATAACTAATACATTCTGGTAGGTGATAAACTCGGTCTTTATCCTTGATGTTCAACCAAGTTTACTGTTAAAAGCACAGGCAGACAACGTGTACCCTACCCCGCCCACACCCTACCCCCCCTCTACTACCCCCACTCGCTCTACTACCCCCCTTCCCATGTGTTTCTCTACTATCCCCCATACAAATGTTTTCAATGACATACTGTAAACTGTTCATAAAGAGTACGCATTCTTTTTCTTTTTTTTTACATGGAAAACCTGGTAGAACAGTTTACAGTACGTCATTGAAAACATTTGTATGGGGGGTAGTAGAGAAACATATGGGAAGGGGGTAGTAGAGCGAGTGGGGGGGGGGGGGGTAGTATAGAGGGGGGTAGGGTGTGGCGGGGTAGGGTACGCGTCGTCTGCCTGTGGTTAAAAGTAAGGTATCTACACAATCGTAAACGCTCGGCCAATCCCGTCATTCCTCGGGATCCAGCCTCATGTGTATCACGGCACTTTGGTATGTTCAAAATCTTAACATTCTGTTAGCCGGAAGGCAACGGTACAGAAAATAGTGCACTGTTGCTAAGCTGTTGCTACATAAACATTATGGCCACACGTGTTGATGTATGATTTGCGTTGCATGTTTGTTATTTACAATACAGATGAAGGTTTTATCACTACTTTCACGTAAATAAACTGCAGATGGAGAAATCGGCTAAATGACATTGCAAAATGTTGAAGATAACTTTGATTTTGAATACAAATTCGTTTTGGCGGGAATCTGACGCGCGTCACGCTAGTATGACGTAACCAATATGGAAACCTGCGTGTTACATTCGAGTCATGCTGCGAAGCAGTGTACGAGATGTTGCGAATGGTATCTACAGTGTGATTCTTTTAAAACCCTGTCTATTTCATGCACATTCATGCAAAACGAGCCGTACCGGCCGATAAGGCGAATACGCCCATGCCCTAAACACACTATTCTTGACAATCTGTTTCGGAATCTGCCTGAATTCAGCATCTCCAATTTACCGCCATCACCAGCATCCACAGGTGCAAAAAGGCAGTGAACAGTTTCCGTGTATTTGTTAAGTATACAAGTAAGGTAGTGGAAAGAATATTGGTTCTTATAGCTGAGCTGAGAAAACATCATGCATTATGTTATTGATATGTGTTATGTTGACACATAACGAGAAGACATTACCGTATATGCATTCGTTTTTTCAGGATTCTATGTATTAGAACCTTAGTTTTTAAAAAAGATATGCACCTTTTGACACTTCCACAGACATGAGGCCCTCCCAGAGGTTTTGGGGATCGGGGAAACATGGAGTATCGATATTATTTCAAAGGCCTACTTTTAGGTATCTAGGGAACAGTATCCCGAGTTCAAAGCAAATAGCAGAATAACTAAGAAAAGTTAAATCTCTAATTGTATGCTAGCTAGTTTAAAGTCAAAATGTAACTAGATTAAGTATTCGTGGTGCTAATAATAATTCACAATACAAACTTCAAGGTTGCCGTGTTAATTGAATTATTAATGCAGGTAATGAGATAATGCTATTTAAATATAATTCTAATACACCCGCACTATATAGACTAGTTTAAAATATCACGTTATATTGGACGATATATCACTGTAATTTTTGCAACGTTAGGAGAATTAGCATTGCGCATTTCGCATTGTAACGTATGCAACGTTAGGAGAGTAAGCAAAGTAATGCGAAAGATTTCAGATGTGTGCGTTATTTTCACATTTTAGGGGTATTAGAATAGAAATAGAACATCGTTTACGGTGAATTATCTATAATATATCACGGTTTGTCGTTCAATTGTAAACAATAATTTTACTCGCCCTTCGGGCTCGTGAAATTATTGTTTTTCCAATTGAACTCCAAACCGTGATATATTAAACGATAATTCACAGTAAACGATGTTCTATTTCTTAAATATATATAGTTTACAGATGGCCAACAATTATCTTATGTTATAGCAATATAAACATAGTTTGGAACAATTAAATAAATATTTGTATTATATTTTACGCATGCACGTGTGTGTCGCACGGGACATTCATCGTGATTTAAATCGTACAAACAACAGTACATGTAGATTAAATTGATTTACAAAAAAACAAAATAAAATCAATGGTTGTCACTAATCCTATCAACGAACTAACAGATTGTTAAAAGGTCCGATGTTTTTTACAAGTGATTAGATTATAAGCATTCACTGACCATGTATGACACACTTTATTTTAAAATAAAGCTGTGATTTAAAGACAACGTGACTTGGGTGATAAATTTTGTTTTAATTGATTTACAAATTGATTATCAAACAATATTTAGCAGTGTGCATTTCTTTAATTGATACAATTGATAAGCAAATTTTATTTCACAATTCCAACTTTGTCTTTAAATCACTGCTTTATTTTAAAGAAAGTGTGTCATAGCGAATACTTAATTAATTGTATCCGGTAATAACATTCGTAATTAAACATTATATATTGTTTTTATATGTTGTTAATTTATTTATTAAATCCGTACAGAATTCAAATTATAAGAAATTATAAATATATAAGAACATTTTCAAAATTAAATTGAAAAAACATCAAACAAAGCGATATTTGCGTATTGTTTTAGGTATATGCATGTAAATACATTGTTTTATATGTTTTCTGTGAGAATGAATGAATGAATCAATGAAAGAATGAAAAATAATAAAATATGCATTATTTGTATTATGTATTATTATACATAATGAAACGTTGTCAGTCCTGTCACTATCCTTTAATAACACATAACTCTGTTATTCAACAGCTGTATAACTTTGTCATTTTTAGACAGAATTTAGTCAGTTTAGATCTAAATAAAGGGCATAACATATGCTTTAAGAATATATAAACAAAAATATTACCGGTAAAGTACTTCATAAAAAATATTTTGGGGGCCAGGTGGTCCGAACCAAAATATCGCGGCTAAAAAATACGATTTCACATGTATTTATACAGCGACTTATAACTTTGCCAATTTTTATACCATTTAAATTATCCTTACAGTTGTAGAAAGTAGTTATCTTCCGCTAAATAAATAAATAAAGTTATTAACGATCAAAGATGTATTAAATAATTCCGAGAAGGGGCCAGGTGTTTTAAGTGATCAAAATAAGGCAATTTTGCGATTCTGATGGGTGTATGTGTTGCATTCATTAACTCGCTTATTTGGCATTCTAATTAAAATATTTTCAGAGTTTTGGAAAGTACATATTCTAAGCTGTCCAATGAATGATATATAGTTTTATCATATCTGATAAATACTAAAAAGTTATTCTGGGGGCCATGTAGTCCTTTTTTCCAACCCTAAATATAGCAGGGGGCCAACAAGTAAACCTGTCCGAAACAAGTACCTAGTTTGTACGTATAATTGCTATAATTTACTTTTAAGACATGCTCTGCTGATCAGTTTTAAACGGCTTTTAGTATCACCTTTTAGGATGGGTTTTAGTACTTAGCGCCTTAATCTTCGATCTTGATCAACAGGACGCTGTAACTTCAGAGAATATCAATCATCCGAGTGTACCCGCCCTTTTTAGGATTTTGATATTTCATCTGGCTGTGCTTTAAAAGCCACAATAAAAAAAGCTTTAAGGGCCAGAGAAGGCTCGGATTACCAACTCATCTGCAAGCGTTTGCACGGCAATGAACATCAGCAGAGCTTATGCCGTCGTCCGTCTGTCTGTACGTCCGTCCGTAAACTTTTATTTTGTGGCGACATCTCCTCTAAAATATATTAGAAAGATTTACAGGAATGTTGCCCATAAGGTCTAGTTGATCCTAGCAAAAACTCAGGTTGATGTGAAATTCAAGATGGCCGCCAAAGCTAAACATAGATTTAAAAACGAAAAGAATAGTGTAGCGTCTCCTCCTCCGAAACTTTAAGTGATACTGATATGGGATCATCAGCATGACATAATGTATGTCCTTGACGAAAATCATTTTGATTCGACGTCAAACATGGGCAACAGAGGCCATCTTTGTTTACACGGAGTTATATAGAAAACTATTGTGGCAACCACTCCTCTGAAACTATTTGATGGATTTTTATGTTATCGGTATGTTGCTCTTGATATCTAGTTGGTGCTATGTAAAGATCAGTTCTGCCATAATTTCAAGATTGCCGCTACAGCTAAAATAAAATAAAAATATAATTGTGTGGCGACTATTTCTCAAAAGCCACAAGGGGTATTGATTTGGAACCTTTACCTAATTGACTGGCATGACACATAGTTGGTCCTAATCAAAATTCATTTTGATTCAATATTTAAACATGGCCACCAGCGTCCATCTTTGTTTACGCAGAGTTATACAGGAAAAATTGTGGCGACTACTCCTCTGAAACTCCTTGATGGATTTTCATGAAACTTTACAGGAATGTTGCTCTTGTTGCTCCTAAATAAAAAACCAGCAAGTCAGTTGGAAATTTTAAGGTGGCCGCCACTGTTAAAATCGATTTTAACTACTAACGTTTAAAAACCTATTTGGGGTAGGGGCGGGGTTGTGCAAGTGGTCAGCGTTCTCCCCCATCTCCATTTCCCCTACTGTTGCCTTTTTATGATAATTTCTGCAGCCTTTCCTTTCTCGCCTCTTCCACCGCACTTCGCCGTTTTCTTTCCCACCCGCTTCTGCGTTTTTCACTTACTTCTGATTTGATTTTGGTACTCCTCAATTTGAGATAATTTGTAAACACCACACTCCCAACCCTTCGACATAACATCCCAGATTGATATATTGGGTTTTGTGTGAAGGAGGGAGAGAGGCAAAGTTCATTTTCAGTTTTCTGTCTGAGGGATGATGTACAGGCTGGCATGAAAAGGGTCCCTTTAACCCTCTTCAGTTCATAGCAGATGAGACTGAAAGTGCATTTCACCTGAACATATCCTGTTTGTCATCACGTGTGTTCCTTTGAAACTGATGATGAGAATTGCATACATATCCAGAAAGGCCTTGTCAAGACGCTTCACGTTTATCACAAGCACAGAGGCTCATGATGAAGAGGGTGAGCCTGATTTGCCTGCGAACAGAAGGTCATATAGGACAGGGAAAGAAGACAGAAGAGAAGGTCATATAGGACAGGGAAAGAAGACAGAAGAGAAGGTCATATAGGACAGGGAAAGAAGACAGAACAGAAGGTCATATAGGACAGGGAAAGAAGACAGAACAGAAGGTCATATAGGACAGGGAAAGAAGACAGAACAGAAGGTCATATAGGACAGGGAAAGAAGACAGAACAGAAGGTCACATAGGACAGGGAAAGAAGACAGAACAGAAGGTCATATAGGACAGGGAAAGAAGACAGAACAAAGATTTGCTTTATTATGATGATATGTAAAAGGTAATCGGAGTCCACTACAGTATGTGTTTTTTATAAGGGATATTAAGCGAACAATATTTTGCGCTTTTAGGGAGCTATGTTTAACACTTTTTGGGATCTAGGGAACAGAGTGTTAATATTTTTAGGGATCTACGGAACGGGAACAGGGACAAACTACTTTCGGGGATCTATGTCAAATACGTTTGGGGATCCGGGGAACAAGGATCCCCACCCCTGGGAGGGCCTCAGACACATTAATAATATTTGTTATTAGGTCTGGATGTGAGCAGCATCAGCTACTCCCTGCAAGCCACATTTTAAGTTTTTCAGATAAAAAAAATAATATATTGCTTTTACTGGATCTGTCATCAAAGTAATGTATACTTTTAACATATATTACATTGTAAGTAGCATTTAATAATTGTACTATCTATATGTCACCAAAGCAACAACAGTATGGCACTGGGGCATATTTCATGGCAACAGAACAGCACTGACATACATTTCGTATATATTACATTGATTTATTTACTAAGCAGCTGTCTTTTTAAGATTTAAATTATTTTAGTAATACAGTTGCCATTGAGGCCCTAAAGGGTGCATTTCCTGCTTAACCACGTTATTAAAGGAGAACACCTTTTTGTTTTATAAAAAATTACTCGTTTTCACAAATTATAATATTCCGCATACTAATGTTATGAAAAACATCGATTCCGTCACAAAACGTTAAGGATATATCATTTCAATCATTTACCAATATAAATACTCATTTATAATTTGTATTAAAACAGCAATACATAATCTGTGTATACAAATTCATTGTTTATTGAAACATGTAATGTGTTTTGATGTCTTTACTGCGCACTTCAGTTGAAGCTGGCTCAGTAAGATGTATTTAAATCAATTTCATTCCTTGATTAACACAGTTGTACATATTATAATGTTTTTGTAAACATATTTAAGAAATAATAAGAATGTACCTGTGTTTTATCGGTGAATAAAATACAGTTAGGAGTTCGGATGCGTAGTAATCAAATCACGAGTGCGTTAGCACGAGTGATTTAATTATTCGCATCCGAACGACTAACTGTATTTTATTCACCGATAAAATACAGGTACGTATTTATTATTTCGATTCTAACTAAACAATAACCCCATTGTTTCCACTATTGTTGGGGCACTATATATTATCTCGGAGGTCAAGGTAATCAGGCTGCTATAGTTTACAGGCTGTTCCATTGGGCGCCCCCGCATGCAAAGTTCTGTGTTTCAATACACTAGTAGTCACGTGACAAACAATTAAGTCATTGCTTACGTCATAAAGCTTGCGCTATATGACGTCAAACGTTCTCAGCTTGTTCAAGATGCTTATTATTGTTATATGTACTGATTCATATGATGGGTTTATATCGGGGGTGTGCACGGTTTGGGAGGATGGCAAGTTTGTTGTAATTAACATTTCATTAAAATTACTGTTGAGTTTGTCTTCGTGACGTATTTTACCAAGTGACGTCATGTAACGTGCGCTTCCAACGGATGAAATATACGCGGGGAATTAATGGAACAGCAGGGGCGTACCTGGGCATACGCACTGACGCACGTGCGTACAGGCTATTAAAGAAGCAAACAAATAAAAAGAGCTAAAAATGCGAAAAATGCAGCAAAAACTGAAGGTATAGGTGGGTTAGGCACATTTGTGAATCCAAAACTCGATGGTGCGTATACCTAAATTAGCCCCAGGAACGCCCCTAACAGCTGTATTTTATCGTAGAATAACATACAGCTGTCTCTCTTCTTTGTGTATATGAAAGACTGCGGAGGTCGTGTTAGAATCACTAATATAAATCAATGTGATGCATTTTGAGAAATCAATACAGTTAGAGTTTAAAAGGTTAACATCATTAGCTCGACTTCTCGAAGAAAATGCAAGCTATTCTACTCTCCACAGCGACAGGGTATGTTAACCTGTTACTTATGCTCACATTTCATAAACCGTTTAACGGACACTACAAATGTATTCACTTTCGTGGCATAACTCTGTGAATTATATGCCACTTCTTCAACTTAGTCTCCCAATAAATAAACAAGGCATCCATAGTCAGTCTCCCAATAAATAAACAAGGCATCCATATTCAGTCTCCCAATAAATAAACAAGGCATCCATATTCAGTCTCCCAATAAATAAACAAGGCATCCATAGTCAGTCTCCCAATAAATAAACAAGGCATCCATAGTCAGTCTCCCAATAAATAAACAAGGCATCCATATTCAGTCTCCCAATAAATAAACAAGGCATCCATAGTCAGTCTCCCAATAAATAAACAAGGCATCCATAGTCAGTCTCCAATAAATAAACAAGGCATCCATATTCAGTCTCCCAATAAATAAACAAGGCATCCATAGTCAGTCTCCCAATAAATAAACAAGGCATCCATAGTCAGTCTCCCAATAAATAAACAAGGCATCCATAGTCAGTCTCCCAATAAATAAACAAGGCATCCATAGTCAGTCTCCCAATAAATAAACAAGGCATCCATAGTCAGTCTCCCAATAAATAAACAAGGCATCCATAGTCAGTCTCCCAATAAATAAACAAGGCATCCATAGTCAGTCTCCCAATAAATAAACAAGGCATCGATAGTCAAGTGCGATGTCTTCTGACAGCTCTTTACAAACTTGCAAATCTGAACACTAAAACTATAATAAAGATGTACCTGTTGTTGGCGACTTTAAGAGTTACCAACTCATAATTCAAGTTACGCACATTCAGTCTCGGATATTGTAAGTACCCGTGAATACAAGTATACATTTTATCGGCACATATACATTATGTTAGGACCTGAACACATTGACAGGGTTTGGATAAGCGATGTTGTAATGTAATTTTGCCATTATTTGGCGGGTTAGTGCCTTTAACTTTACTTCCAGCTATACACTGAAACGTATTGAGAAACACATTAGTTTGAAAAAGTATAAATTGTGAAATTATAGGCAGAAGAATTATTTTTGGAAAATAATTAAACTCCGTTTTTATATTTTAAATTTGAACTAAACAAACTATACATGCCAAAAATGGCAAATTTGCAAGTTCCTTATCACGCCACTATCAGATTGTGACTTTGATGGCTGGCATGCAACTGTGTTATGCAGGATATCTGTAATCTATTTTGAATGCAAATTGCAATACACACATTTGATCTACTTTGGTCAATTAGGTGATAACATGTAAAGGTTAATTGGGCATTCTTTGTAGTCATTTACTATGCACTAATTTGTTCTTCGCAATACATTTAAAGGGACACACGATAATCTTGATTATAACTGGCGTTATTTTTTAAAATTAATTTTAGTTACAACCCGAGATACTCTAGCTTGGTAGGGCTGCAGTGGTAATAAATCACTGACTTGGTGATTGTCTTTCAGCTCTTTGTTTCTCTACGGAGCCATAGCCCGATCGAGGCCTTTTCAGCAGCATTGCTAACTCCATGGATGGCTATTTTTCTGATTTCAGTTAGTATCTTCCACAAGGACTGCGCTGCGAATTCACTACATCCTACTAACTAACATGTGGACCTCTGGCTTGAAACTTTCAACCAGTGTGCATATTAAGCAGCCTTTCTCTCATATACACTTCATCACACTTGTCTTCCTGGGCACTGTCCACTCGATAATGGTCAGTTGCTTGGTGCCAGTTAACCATATGACCATGGCGGATCTCAGTGTGGTGTGGACAGTGTCTGAGAAAACCAGCTTTTTATTCTCATTTCCCACGACTTGGCTTTGAGCAGAATCCCACGTGGGTCTTTGGGGGTCTTTGCTGACTGGCGTTCTTGTACGTATATGATGATGCTGTGCTTTTCCCAATGAACTGGACGTATAGTTCGCCTTTCTCCATCCAGGACATCTGTCTGGTAACTGGGTTAGAACCTTAACATGTCTCCACCTATATCTTTATTGAAACATGACTACTTTGCAGTAGGCAAATATGTTACTCAGGGTCCCTCTTTTTCAACATAGAGACTTTAGTCAGTTTCCAACGATGTAGGGTTATCCTGTGTGGGGAGGTCTTCATAAACACTGCTTAGAAGAATGCTTATGTGGACTGGTCCCATGTGCCACAACTGGAATAATGTCAGTCGCCTCTCTGGCACATTTCACCTGGTAGATGCTTCCTCGTTACTAAGCTGAACCATTTGGGACATCCTCTGCTTCTCTGCTCCCTTCCGAATCTCTGCCTGGACCAGTGATTGTTTTGCCTAACTATTTGAACCACGAATCTTGGTTAGCTCTGCATTCCCGTCATTGCATACCGCTTGTTTTGATCCAACAACACCGGCATGCTTCAGTCTCGACTCAGTTCTGTCCACTGCCTGGCTCACTGACTCCTTTCCACCGGTGCGGAGCTCAATTCTTGCTTGGTTGATACTCTCAATGTCTCTCAATGTCAGCAGTAGCATTGCTTTTGCCACCTTGAACTCCTCTACCAGTGATGAATTTGGTCGTTGCAGCTTGCCAGAAGATGTGTAGAGGTCCAACATGTGAAACTTGCAGGGAGTCATAGTCACCATCGAAGGAACTTGTTAACTGTTCTTGCTATCCACACTTTGAGTTTTATAGGTAGTCCTGACTTGTCCACCTTCCGGTGACCATTCACCCGCATGATTGCATCTCGGTCTTTCAGACTAGTGCCATACCATTTGCGAGGAGCTTAAATGAATTATCTCCAATGCTTTGGATTTGCCCTCCCAGTATCTTCAGATACACTGCTGGCTGGGTCCGACGGCCCTGTCTGATGACAAGACTCCTCGAATTTCTGGCCTTGAGGTTCACATTCATTCAAATGACTCAAGTCACGCAATCAAGTCTCATCTGGAGCGTCACCAGTACCTATCTGGCTTGTATGTGTGACTCTGTTGTCAACGTAATGTCACCCATAAAGCCCACGTGTGATTGCAACCTGATTCTCTTTTGGAGCAAAGATGCCATTTGCCATCTGCCAGCATGAAGGAATCGTTCCTTTCCTCCAAAAAAACCACAGCAAACCCCAAATGCGTCGTAGCAAGTCTTACCAAGGCACTTCTTATACATCTTGCATGTGGTTCTGCTAGGGCCTGGAGCTGACCATAATCTTGCATTTTTCACAACCAACTTCGCTCGCCTCTTTCCACGCACGTTGATTCTGAAAGGGCAGGCAAAACTGATTCTTCTCACAAGGACCTAGTGGAGAATGTCTGCCAGGATCAGTGCGTGACGACCTACGTAACTATTCTGCTTCCTGTCTGGTGCAAGATATCATCACCTAGCAGGTTGGATGAAATTGGATATGAGCGTTGGAAATAAAGGCAATCCTCTGCTTTTCCTTATCCTTTCGTGTTTTTTTTCCAGACTGAAAATCCTGAAACTATTTCTAAAATGCTGAATCCCAAGTTTCTCCCCATGGTATTCTTAAATTGTCTGCGTAGAGATCGTAGTTCTCACCTAAGCTTCTTTACCTCCATGTGTCTCCAGTTTGGTTTAGGTACCATCATCTCTCGCTTCTTGAATTCTCCAAATCGTTCTAACGTTCTACTCCGGTAGCATAAGTAACGTTAGATACGGTGTGTATATATATGGGGCGCCGTTTTACTAGTTATTTATTAGCCGGATTGCGTAGCAAATCCAGGCTTCCGTCTGTCTGTCTGTCTGTCTGTCTGTCCGTTAAAGTTTTTGTTTTTCTTCATTTCTCAAAAACGAATTTTCGGAAAGTTTTAAAACTTGGCACACATGTTTAATATCATAACACCATGTTATATGACAAGAACCATAACTCTGTCATGTATTTTACCTGAATTATCTTCTAATTTCACTTTCAGTTAAAATGTTGGAATCGAAATCTGGGTCTCTCACCACTGTTGGTGCTTCACTTGTTACTAAATGAATTATGGACATCCATAAATTATCCATAATTCAAATATGAGATTTATAGATAACTTTCAATGAAGTATTGGTATCCATAATTCCGGTGAAGTACATGTACTGATATATTATGTTCGATTAGATATATCTATATTGTAATTAATGATATAAAGTATTCGAATAATCGATATCTATAATTCAATTAAAGATATATCGAGGGCTCAAAGGGAAACTATTTATTTATATATAGTTGCAACAGTTTCGCATTCACTCATCGATCTTTAAATCACCTCGAATTATGGATATCTATGTATCAGTTCCTACTTTCAGAGACTGTTTCTTTTACTTAATAATGGCGGATCCCTTACATTAATCCAGCAAATATATTAAAATATCACTAATTAACGTTCATTTATAGATATCCATAATTATATAATTCGATTTACACATTTCCTAACAGAAAACATTGCTATCTATTATCTATAAATATAGAATGATATATCCATAAATATCTTATATTCGATTAATGGATATCCATTATTGAAATAGGGATATCAATAATCATTTAAAGAAATATTTAAGTGGTGAACAAAAAGTAAAATGACGCCCCATATATATCGTATATCGTCAATGTTTTTTTTCTGCAATGCCATAGCTAGGATATTTTCACTTTCCTCAAACTGTCTGTTATATCTGGAGTGATCGACGGCAGTCTGTGTGTTGTTGCCGCTGCTCCGTCTCATCATTGGTCTGGCTAGCATGCTGCGATTATATGTACTAAAATGGGGATCTAGTGATAATGATAATAAGCAACTAGGCTTGGTACTGATCATTCCTGCCAAGTTTCGTTGAAATCAAGCCAGAGGTTCAGGAGAACTAGTCTGTACAAAGTTAGTGTATTTAAACATTTAAGGGGCCATAACTCTTCCAAAATTCATTCAACACAGAACACGGCAATGACAGGTGCAACTAGGCTTGGTACTGATCATCCCCACCAAGATCCGTTGAAATCCGGCAAGGGGTTCAGAAGAGACTCACCTGGACAACGTTTTCTATTAAAACCAGTTTCGTTCAAATCCAGCAAGTGGTTCAGGAGAACTAGCCCGGAAAATGTTTGTATAAAAAATCTTCAAAGTTTAAAAAAAAGAATATAAATAGATTAATAAGTAAAAAATCTTCTATTGTAGCCAACAAGACATGTGACTAGACCCTGACAATAACATCTTCCATAATGTAACATATTATTGATATTGTATTATATGGGTAACCGTGCACACAGAGTATCTCTTTTCTCTTTTTTTTTTCTTTTATAGGATTAAGAGGAGGTCCATTAAAAAAATGCTTTAAGACATTATAAGATTGACAGCAGTTTTTACAAAAATGACTGAAAGAGTATGAGAGAATATTTATGGAATACATGCATTGCTTTTGTAAAATCTTGTGTATTACTCTCATATTATTATCCATGTTGTGAAAAGCCAAATAAGTGGGCCACTACAATCTTGTAGAATGGCTGGAGAAAAAAAAAAAAAAAATCTTTAAAGGGCCATAACTCCGTCAAAAATCTGTAAACCGGAACTTGACGATGACACGCACAACTAGGCTTGCTGCTGATCATCCCTGCAAAGGTTCTTTGAAATATGGCGAGGAGTTCAGGAGAACTAGTCCAGACAAAGTATGTGTATTAAAACCTTTAAAGGGCCATAACTCTGCCAAAATCCATTCAACCCGAACACGGCGATGATTTGCCCAACTAAACCTGGAACTGATCATTCCTAAAAAGTTTCGTTTAAATCCCGTTTGCGTATTAAAACTTTTAAAGGGCAGTTACTCCGCTAAAATCATTCAACCGGAACACGGTGACGATATGTACAACTAGGCTTGGTACTGATCATCCCTGAACTGTTTCACTGAAATCCAGTCAAATGAAGGCCCTTTCGTCTTAATGAGGCCAAAATATAGCATATTTCAGAAAATCAAGGGCCATAACTCCGGTATAAATGATCCAATCTGGCTGGCTTGTCGGAGCTTTCATTGATATTAAAAATCTGGTAAAGTTTGGTAAAGATCCGATGAAAAATGAAGGCCCTATCATCTTGAGGCAAACTATAGCATTTTAACTAAATCAAGGGCCACTACTCCGTTGTTACTGGTCCGATCAGACTAGTTTACGAACTTGTCCGAGCTTTTATTAATATTAACAATCTGGTAAAGTTTGGTAATGATCGGATGAAAAATGAATGAATGCCCTATTGTCGTAAGAATGCAAAATATTGCATGTTTAAATAAATCAAGGGCCATAACTCCGCTGTTACTGGTTCAATCTGGCTGGTTTTCAAACTTTTCCGAGCTTTCATTGATATTAACAATCTGGTAAGATTTGGTAACGATCGGATGAAAAGTGAAGGCCCAAGAGGCCCACGAGGGCCTGTATTGCTCTACTGGCTACCCCCGGGGCGGGGCCCAATTTTGCCCCCAGGTTCACCATTTGAACAAACTTGGTAGAGGATCCAAAAGCTGATAATAAATAAAAAATAGTAAACCTTTATCTCTTGTAGTTTCAGTGATAATAAATAAAAAATAGTAAACCTTTATCTCTTGTAGTTTCAGAGAAGAAGATATCTCTACGTAAAACTGATCGAAAAAGGGGGCGTGGGTGGGGTGAATAAAAAAAGAAATATTGAAAAAAAACATTGGAAAAAAACAAACAAAATAAAAACTATTTGAAAAATAAAAAATAAAAAAAAATAATTTAACAAAAAAGAAAGAAAAAAAAAAGAAATGAAATAAAAAAATCAAAATTAAACGGGGGAAAAAATATTTTAAAAAATTGAACCCATAAACCAAGATTTCCTATGAAGAAAAACAATGCCTCCAGTGAGATTTGAACCCACGACCCTTTGAGTTTGGAGTGTGCATTACCAAATATTGAAAAAGGGCTATAACTCCGGTGGTACTTGTTCGATCTGCCTGGTTCTCAAACTCTTTTGAGCTTCCATTGATATCAACAGTCTGGCCAAGTTCGGGGAGGATCCAATACAAAATGAAGGTGCTAGAGTGTTCACAAGGCTGAAAATGGGATATTGCAATAATTCAAGGACACATAACTCTGGTGTTCCTGGTCCGATATAGCTGGTTTTAGAACTTGTCCGAGCTTTCATTGATATTAACAATCTCTTAAAGTTTGGTAAAGACCGGATGGAAAACGAAATGAAGGTGCTAGAGTTTTCACAAGGCAGAATATGGCATTTTTCAGCAAATCAAGGGCCATAACTCTGCTGTTACTCATTCAATTTGGCTAGTTTTCGTAAGTTTGGTAAAGATCAAACAATAAATGAAGGTGCTAGAGTGTTCACAAGGCAGAAATGGCATTTTCACAAAAAAACAAGGGTCATAACTCTGGTGTTACTGATCCGATTTTGCTGGTTTTCAAACATGCCCTAGCTGTCATTGATATTAACAATCTGTGCTAAAGATCAAATGATAAATGAAGGTGCTAGTGTCCACAAGGCAGAACATGACATTTTTTCAAGAAAAAAACAAGGGCCATAACTCTGGTGATACTGATCCAACTTAGCTGTTTTTGAAAATTGTCCAAGCTTTCATTGGTATTAACAATCTTTGCAAGTTTGATAAAGGTCAAATAATAAACGAAGGCGCTAGAGCGTTCACAAGGAAGAAAATGGCATTTTCCAGAAAAAAACAAGGGCCATAACTCCGGTGTTACTGATCCGATTTGGCTGGTTTTCGAAATTATCAGAGCTTTTATTAATATTAACAATCTTTGCAAGTTTGGTAAAGATCAAATAATAAATGAAGGTGCTATAGCGTTCACAATACAGAAAATGGCATTTTTCAGAAAAAAACAAGAACTCTGGTGTTACTGACCCAATTCAGCTGGTTTTCAAACTTGTCCAAGCTTTCATTAGTATTAAGAAACTCTGCAAGTTTGGTAAAGATCAATTAATAAATAAAGGTGCTAGAGTGTTCACAAGGCAGAAAATATCATTTTTCAGAAAAAAACAAGGGCCATAACTCCGGTGTTACTGATCCGATTTGGCTGGTTTTCGAACTTGTCCAAGCTTTAATTTATATTAACAATCTTTGCAAACTTGGTAAAGATCAAATAATAAATGAAGGTGTTAGAGTGTTAACAATGCTTAATATGGCATTTTTCAGCAAAACAAGGGCCATAACTCCGGTGAAATTAATCCGATCTGGCTGGTTTTCGAACTTATCCGAGCTTTCATTGATACTGGCAAAGTTTCGTAAATATCCGATTAATAATGAAGGCCATCCCATAACATAAGCTCAGCTGGCCTTCGGCCAGTAGAGCTAAAAATGCAAAATATAGCATTTTTAAATAAATCAAGGGCCATAACTCCGCTGTTATTGGTCCGATCTGGTTGTTTTCGAACTTGTCCGAACTTTCATTGATATTAACAATCTGTCAAAGTTTGGTAAATATCGGATGAAAAGTGGAGCCCTATCGTCTTAACGAGGTAAAAGTTAACAGACGACGGACGATGGACGACGGACAATACACCATGCCCATAAATATATACATGCAGATTTAAGGTCAAAATGATATTACATTAATAAAATGAATGTGCTTATTTTAATGCTTTATAACATCTTCACGATTGCCGCGTGTCCGTTTAAAAGGTGTCTCAACAAGATTTGTCAACATACGTTTCATTCTAAGTGAATCCTTGGAGTAATTTGTTAATCCAGTATTTCAATTTCAAATTTTCTTCATTCTTCATTCATAGATTTAAATATATCATGGATGCAATCAGTGCTTTTATATTATGGTATAAAAAACCCGGTGCAATATATTCAAGAATTAATAAAACGTAAAAACATATTGCTTTGAACCAAATAACGATAAGCAAAATATAAAGTGTACTGTAGAAAAACTAAGATGAGTTGTGTTTTTTTTAAAAATCAAGAGTGTCGTGTGTCCCAGTATGAATTTGTTCGCGTCTTATTTAGGTACTATTTATTTGATTAATGTTGTTGTATGTGCTGTTCGTGTGTTAGAAAGAGTAAATAATCGATCTTATAACTTGTTTCTATTGGAGAATACAGATGAGTACTGCCAGAGTGCTTGTTTTATCGCCATGTAGCGCCGATATTGCGTGCCACGATTCAATAGCAGTACCTGTCTAATGAGGTATCAATTGGTGGAGCCATAAATGTCCCATTCTCCAGGGAAAACATACAGCTTAATGGTGTTCGACCAGACCAAATGTGAAGGAATTTAATACTGTCCAAGCAAAACGTAATACTGCCAAAGTTGCTATATACAATACATAGCCAGTAAAGTATTCCAGAAGCATTGCCACGTGAGTAAGTGTACAATGTTTAGTCTTAGAATACAGCACAACTCGTGATTAACGCTTCATTCATGAACGCAATTTTGCATTATGGTGTATTCAATAAATCCTGTATTAATCCTGTTGAACTACAGACTTGACTTTAATTATTCAGCATTAACGCTGTATACTAGCCGAAAGTTAGTTGGGAACAATACATACTAATTGTATTCATCAAAATAATCTTTCTTTTTATTTATTTCTAAACGTGAAATGTTCGTCAATTTATGGCTATTGACGGTGAAATACAAAATGAAGGTGCTAGAGTGTTCAAAAGGTTGAATATGGCATTTTTGTGTAAAACACGGGCCATAACTCTGATGTAACTAATCTGACAGACGATTTTCAAACTTGTCCGCGATTTCATGGATAGAAAGACAAGTTTTCGTGGATATGAATACCGTGAGAAAGTTTGGTAAGATCAAATTAACAAGAACACCACCTAATGGGGTTGAATACCGCCGTCGTTGGCAATGTTAAGTTCCAGGTTAAACCTTTTCAAAGGCACATGATTAAAAAATATATACATCAGAGAGGGTAATTAAAAGATGTATTCATTGGATCAGGTTGAAGATTTATGCAAAGTTTAATTGTTGTACTTTGGAAGTCATTGGCCACAATCACTTGTAAAAGGCAAGGTTACGTTTCAGGTTAAACAATTTTTAAAAGAAGAATGATTTAAAAGAAAATGAACCAGAGAGTTATGGGCCTTTATGAGATGTTTTCATTGGACCATGATGAACATGTTTACAATGTTTCATTGTTGTATAACTACTTTGAAATTTATTAGCCACTATTAGTTTTCATATAAAAGTTAACGGACGGACAGACGGGTGGACAACGCCGGGAGTATGAAAATGAAAGCCCTATCGAGTTCTCAAGGCAAAATTAACCAACGGACGGACGGACGACGGACCACTCGCCATCCCATAAGCTTCAGCCAGTAGAGCAACACACAGTATGTTTGCATGAATGACATTTACATATTAACCTGTCATCAACGCCCATTATATATAATCTTTTACCGTTGTACCGTGGTGGCAGAAAGTATAGACTATAGCTGTTGTTTGACATTATCTCAGAAACACCATAAATGTAAATATTTCACGTCGAATATCGTCTACTGTATATATCGGAAATCAGGGGAAATTCGGATAGGCTTATAATTGTATATATAACCAGAGACACATTTAAATAACATGAATAAAATGAATAACGACCATTTAACGTGTTTAATATGTAAGTCATTAACTGCCCGATAACAAATAAACAACTCTCTTCAACAAGAACCAAACATTGGTTATGAGTTAACACACATCTTATCCGATCGGCATCCATTAAGTTCATGATCTAAATGTGTTAAATGGGGTATATCAGGCTTCATTTAGAAACAGCATGTGCCAGTTCATGATAAATATAGCATATCAATATGGTGCTAGCCCCTTGTTCTGTGGCATATCAATATGGTGCTAGCCCCTTGTTATGTATCATAGCAATATAGTTTTAGCCCCTTGTTGTTTTGGAAAGGACCGTAACTGATGTTGTGATAACTCGTGGTCCAATCCATTTGTAAATGTTATTTATTATTATAAATTTTATATCACATGCATTTATGTAAATAACATCAAGCAATAAAATATTATTAAATTAAATGTTGTTATGTAGCAATGGTGTGTGCCTCTTGTTGTTCTGTATCATATCAATATAGTTTTAGCCCCTTGTTGTTATGTAGCAATGGTGTTTGCCCTTGTTGTTCTGTAGCATATCAATATGGTGTTAGCCCCTTGTTGTTCTGTATCATATCAATATGGGGTTAGCCGCTTGTTGTGTTGCATATCACTATGGTGTTATCCCCTTGTTGTTCTGTAGCATATCAATATGGTGCTAACCCCTTGTTGTTCTGTAGCATATCAATATGGTGTTAGCCCCTTGTTGTTCTGAAGCATATCAATATGGGGTAGCCCCTTGTTGTTCTTTAGCATATCAATAAGGTGTTAGCCCCTTGTTGTATATCATATCAAAATAGTGTTAGCCCCTTATTGTTCTGTGGCATATCAATATGGTGTTAGCCCCTTGTTGTTATGTAGCATATCAATATGGTGTTAGCCCCTTGTTGTTCTGTAGCATATCAATATGGTGTTAGCCCCTTGTTGTTATGTAGCATATCAATATGGTGTTAGCCCCTTGTTGTTCTGTAGCATATCAATATGGTGTTAGCCCCTTGTTGTTCTGTAGCATATCAATATGGTGTTAGCCCCTTGTTGTTATGTAGCATATCAATATGGTGCTAGCCTCTTGTTGTTCTTTAGCATATCAATAAGGTGTTAGCCACTTGTTGTTCTGTAGCATATCAATATGGGGTTAGCCCCTTGTTGTTCTTTAGCATATCAATATGGTGTTAGCCCCTTGTTGTTATGTAGCATATCAATATGGTGTTAGCCCCTTGTTGTTCTGTGGCATATCAATATGGTGCTAGCCCCTTGTTGTTCTGTAGCATATCAATATGGTGTTAGCCCCTTGTTATGTAGCATATCAATATGGTGTTAGCCCCTTGTTGTTATGTAGCATATCAATATGGTGCTAGCCTCTTGTTGTTCTTTAGCATATCAATAAGGTGTTAGCCACTTGTTGTTCTGTAGCATATCAATATGGGGTTAGCCCCTTGTTGTTCTTTAGCATATCAATAAGGTGTTAGCCCCTTGTTATATATCATACCAATATAGTGTTAGCCCCTTGTTGTTATGTAGCAATGGTGTTATCTCCTTGTTGTTATGTAGCATATCAATATGGTGTTAGCCCCTTGTTGTTCTGTAGCATATCAATATGGGGTTAGCGCCTTGTTGTGCTTTAGCATATCAATAAGGTGTTAGCCCCTTGTTGTATATCATATCAATATAGTGTTAGCCCCATGTTGTTCTGTGGTGGCATATCAATATGGTGTAAGCCCCTTGTTGTGTATCATATCAATATAATGTTAGTCCCTTGTTGTTATGTAGCAATGGTGTTAGCCCCTTGTTGTTCTTTAGCATATCAATATGATGTTAGCCCCTTGTTGTTCTGTAGCATATCAATATGGTGCTAGCCCCTTGTTATGTAGCATATCAATATGGTGCTAGCCCCTTGTTGTTCTGTAGCATATCAATATGGTGCGAACCCTTTGTTGTTCTGTAGCATGTCAATATGGTGTTAGCCCCTCGTTGTTCTGTAGCTTATCAATATGGTGCTAGCCCCTTGTTCTGTAGCATATCAATATGGTGTTAGTCCCTTGTTGTTCTGTAGCATATCACTATGGTGCTAGCCCCTTGGTGTTCTGTAGCATATCAATATGGTGCTAGCCCCTTGTTGCTATGTAGCATATTTAAATTGTGCTAACCCCTTGTTGTTCTGTAGCATATCCATATGGTGCTAGCCACTTATTGTTCTGTAGCATATCAATATGGTGTTAGCCCCTTGGTGTTCTGTAGCATATCAATATGGTGCTAGCCCCTTGTTGCTATGAAGCATATTTAAATTGTGCTAACCCCTTGTTGTTCTGTAGCATATCCATATGGTGCTAGCCACTTATTGTTCTGTAGCATATCAATATGGTGTTAGCCCCTTGTTGTTCTGTAGCATATCAATATGGTGCTAGCCCCTTGTTGTTCTGTAGCATATCAATATGGTGCTAGCCCCTTGTTGTTCTGTAGCATATCAATATGGTGCTAGCCCCTTGTTGTTCTGTAGCATATCAATATGGTGTTAGCCCCTTGTTGTTCTGTAGCATATTAATATGGCGTTAGCCCCTTGTTGTTCTGTAGCATATCAATAGCGTGCTAGCTCCTTGTTGTTCTGTAGCATATCAATATGGTGTTAGCCCCTTGGTGTTCTGGTCTAAAATTTGAATTCATCATATATTTCGAACTGGTTTAAAATGTACTTAAACCAGCCCAGGTCCGTATTCATAAAGCTTCTTAGCAATATCTCAACTTAAATGAAATTTTATAAAAAATTTAAACACCTTTTATATCGATTTTAAGACGTTTTCTTAACATACAGCTAACTATTTATCTTAAAATAGATGGTATGTTGTGTCCCTGAGAGGTTAATAAGGATATTTAAAAATATGTAAAAATCTTAACGTTTTCCATTTACGTTGTTTTATGAATACGAGCCCAGCTGGTAAATAGGGAGTTACTTTTAAGCTCATGGTCCTTTAGAATAGAACAAATATTATTTTGTCAATTTTGAGCCGGACTCCTAAATCCTCACGAAAAGCTTGATCTACCTCCCCCCCCACCCCCACCACACCCACAAACACATAAACACACATCCTCCACCCCCTCTTAATAAAAGGCTATATATGATCTTGCAAGGTATGGAGTTATGTGTCAATACACATTCGCGTTATATATTTCACAAAGGTTATGTAAAATGGGACATACGTGTTTTTACCAATATTAGTTTTGATATATTAATGAGAGTGAACCTTTAATAATTGTTATGTCGCCTGTTATACAGGTTTCGTTTGGCCCGTAATGGGTGTGGTGGACACACTGAGTTAACGATAGACGTGACAATACTATTCTGTCATTCGAGATTCGACAGGCAAACGGAAAGGACGCTTTTCTTTCCCTCCCACCCACCCATCCATTGTCAATATGCTGATGACATGGCGAGAAATTACAAAATAATGTTTTAAAGTGTTGTCTTTCTAATTGAACTCGTGTCTAAGAAGAATTAATATCACCAGAAACTTGCATTATTCGGGTTGAAAATGCTGATGAACAAATACATCATATATTATCATTGAAGTGATAAGGCACTGTTAATATCATATCAGTCTGTTTTTGTACATTCAAAAAACAACACTCAATGCTTATTTTTATGAAAGAAAGTTCTTCCTAATATAAGTGAAGTAATGAATGAATGAATGAATGAATGGTGTTTTACGGCACGTCGACACATAAACAGGTCATACTGTGCTCAAAAACTGATGAAAGATGATGAAATGAAGTAGTAAATAAAAATTAATGTAATTATATAAAGACAAAACTATTTACAAATAAGGGATAATATAAACTATGTATATGTGTAAAGCAACAATTGCCCGTCAACGGGTGTATAAACAAGTAAATATATATATAAGAAATTATTATAATGATTTATAAAGTCTGATTTATTTCAAGAAATCTAAAAGAAGACAAAAATATATAGTATCAAATATATAACTCCTTCAATAGTATTAACATTGTGGTATCTTTGCCGCATAGAATCAAAGCCTACACATTCCAATAATATACGTTTGATCGTTAACGGTGTAAAACAGGGTATACATTCCGGTAATTGCTCGCCTTGTAATAAGTATGAATGAGTATAACTTGTATGTCCTATCCTGCACCGGGCTAGAACAACTTCTTCTCGACGAAGGGTCTACTAGAAGAACGCCATTCCCTGAGTAACGGTTTAATTGAATGGAGTTTATTGTTCACTGACAAATACCAAGCGGATTGCCAAGAGTTACGAATATGTGTTAATACAACTTTTAAAATCAGTATAAGATCATCTGGCATTAGATATGCTGCCTAAGCACTACCAGCTCTATCATTACCACGTATTCCTACATGGCTTGGAAGCTAGCAGAAAATAATAACATTATCAACTATAAGAGATTTGTACTTTTCTAAAAGTTGACGCACAACTGGGTTATCAAGTGTCATATTACACGGTGCTTGAAGAGATGAAAAGAAATCAGAAAATATTACGAAATGGTCATCATAAGATTCCTGAATATAATTTAAGGCAAAAACAATATCCTTAAGTTCAGCTGAAAAGATAGAGGCCTTGTCAGGCATGCGTCTCTTTATGCTATTTTTGTGAACAACAGCGGCTGCAGCTACCTTATCTCCATCTTTAAAACCATTTGTGTATATACGAGGGCAGTTCAAATAGTACGTGGACACTTTTAATAGGTGTTATAGTTTTATAAATCAGGTATTTTAAATTATATGGCAATAAAGATCGATATATTCACTTTTTTATCAGTAAATATTATAAAATTATTTGAAACTGAGAAATACGAGTTTTTACAACCCCACTGTAGCCGTCACGGAGAACGTCATTTGTGTGCTATGGCGTCGCCTTGAAAAACAACAACAAATGACGTGATAAATGCTGAAAAATGCTAAAAATAACAATATTAGTTATATATGTTAGGTTTTTTGACAGGGGACATGGGCTCACATTCCCTGCCTGGAAATTATATTCATCCAGTGAAGTAATCTCTTATTACTTCACTGATTCACCCGAGCCGTTAGGCGAGGGGGAATATATATATCCAGGCAGGGAATGTGAGTCCATGTTCCCTGAATTTGTCATACTTCAAAGTTGTAACCATTTATTTAAGAAAAAATCCAGCTAAAACACGATATCATTTTTATTGCGCCAATTTCCCGAACTTTCGTGACGTCATCGCTCTAACGTCGTTAAATTTGGCGGATTTTTTAATAAAATAAACGTATTTTGTCACTATGTTAATGATTTATTATCTGTAAAATTGCCAAAAAAAAATACACTTACGATTATTTCAGACACACAGTGGAAAGCGCAGAAAAGCGATAGGAAGGAAACAATCGGCGGTTTCCAAAGCGAATCGGCAACGTTATCGTCGCCATTTTGTTTTTTGTGTATGTGAGTAATGGGGTCCCTACGGGGAATTCGTCCTATGTTCACGTCTCGAGACGTAGACATGGGCGCATTGACCAATGAAATCCTGAGAATTTTCTTTGCAGTATGACAAACGCAATTATTACTTAATTATATGTTTGTATTATTCGTGGTTTGCATTAAATACACATTTCACATCATTTTTGGGATAGTATATCACAGCTTCGGAAAGAGATCATACGAATTCGATCGAGTTTAACATACATATCCAAAATATTTAGAAAACAAATAACATAGTCATTCCAAAAGACATGTTTATTGAACATATATCGGTATTCTTAATTTATTAACATATATATTTTGAAGAAAATATGTAAGATTTTAAAATTGTATGTTTTTGTATTTCATTTTTATATTATTTTTTTGTTTAATTAAAAGTTCATATTATTTAATATTATATTAACATTTTAGTGCTCCGTGATGTTTTCTGACGTCGTCAATTTCAACTTAAAAGAAAGGAAGTGTTCGTTTACTTATTTATATTCATCATAGTTCTCCTTGTTCAATATTCCTAAAATTTCATAATTGTAATTTCGGAATACCAGTGACAATGCTACTTTAGTGTTGTGTTTTTTTGCCGACGATTTTTCTTTTATACAGACATTCCCGAAATGCATTTATGAAATAAAAGCGTCACATAGATGGGTTTCTTGTCTTATTATATCATTCATTGAAAGGTAACTAGACATTATTTCGATTTTTTGTTTAAACCATTTGATTTCTTATGTGTTGGATTACAACACGTATGAATCTTAAAGGTTTACGTCAATAAATGAGTGCGATATCAAAAAAGTCAACGTATTATTTGAACAGCCCCATATGTTAAAAGTGACTGTATTTCGATTTAATTTCATTAAATTTGCTTTGAATGATAGTAGGATCTGTACTGGATTTGTTACTACATGTATTACAAAGTTCAAAAATAATTGTTGTTGTTTCCAAAGCCCACGGTGGAATTTGTGGTACTTTGTACTTGGCGATCAAATTTAGGTCGATTTCAATGTCTCTTAATTTTGGTTTAATACGAAGACCAAATGGTCTAATGGCCTTCGGTTTTCGATCAAAAAGAGGTTCATAATTAGGGTTAAAACGGTATCGAATGTTGGTTTTGAAGGGTTAGATTGTAATTTAATGACATGTTGAAGCGCTAATTTGTCCCGTCTATGAGACAGTGATGGTTCATTAGCTTCAACATATATACTTTCTGCTGGTGATGTACGAAAGGCACCTAAGGCGTGTCGTAATCCTTGATTATGTATAGGATCGAGCATCTGCGAGTCGATCCATATACTATTGAGCCGTAGTCCAGCTTGGATCTGATAAGAGATCTATGAAGTTGTAAAAGTACTTTTCGATCTGCTCCCCAATTACTTTAAGTTAATTAAGAGCTTTATGGCATTTGGCCATTAAGTATTTAAGGTGTGGTATAAACGTTAATTTACTGTCAAGCAAAATACCAAGGAATTTAGTTTCATCCACTACTGGTATTGGTGACCCATCAATTATTAGATGAGGGTTTTCATGGTGTTTACGTAGTTGACAAAAGAGCATACATTATTTTTAGATTTAGAAAAGTTAAAACGTTTTCATCAGACCAGGTCTGAAGTTTATTGAGACATTGTTGTATTTGTCTCTCAGTAGTGTTCATGTTTTTTGCACGATAACATATGTATAACAAAGTCGTCAACATATAGAGAACAATCCACACCAGTATTGATGCATTTAACTATACTGTTGTTTTTTATATTAAAGACGGTGACAGAGAGTATGCAGTCCTGTGGCACACCCATCTCATATTCTTGAATGTCAGAGAGGGTTGAACAAAATCGGACCCGAAACTGTCTATCATCTAAGAAATATTCTATAAAAATTGGTAACCGGCCTCTAAGACTAAGGTCATAAAGATCATTCATAATACCGTACTTCCATGCAGTATCATAAGCTTTTTCCAAGTCAAAAATAAAAGCGACTAGCTGTTCTTTCTTTTTGAAAGCTTCCCTAATTAATGATTCAAATCGAATGAGATTGTGTGTTGTGCTTCGTTGGCGCCGGAATCCACTTTGTTATCAGTTTGTTGGATTCCAGGTACCAAACGAGTCTCTCATTAATCATTCGTTCCATGGTTTTGTATATGCAACTCGTTAAAGCAATATGGCGATAATTTATTGGGTCCGTATGATCTTTCCAGGTTTGGGGACTGGAATAACGATAGCTTCCCGCCACTTCCCGCCAAGAATCGGGGAAGTTTCCTGTCACTCAAACCTTATTAAATATATCAAGAAGTGTAGAGAGACAGGTTTCAGGTAAATGTTTTAATAATTGATAATGGATATCATCAGGAGTGGCAGTTTATCTTTGAGAGTGAACAGACTGTATTTCTCCGAATTGTTCGACTTGAAATTTAGCTTCTTCTGTTCTTTTAGTTTCTTTCTTTCTTTTTTTTTTTAGAAAATTTGGTTGACAATTTTCAGAAGAAGAGTTTTTAGAAAAAGTTTCTGCCAAAGTGTTTGTAATATCTTTGACAGATGTAATATCTTCATTATCAGTTTTAAGATGATTTACACAACTAGAATTACCTTTACCGTTTATTTTCCGGACCATGTCCCACGTCTTCTTAAGAGATGAGCGAGAGTTCAGCCTAGATACATAATATCTCCAGGATTTCCTCTTGCTATCCTTAATAGTACGACGGGCTTTTGCACGAAAAACTCTTAAAGTATCTAAATAATTTTGAGTTGACAGCAAGTTAAAAGCATTCAATGCAGCTTTACGATCGCTGACTGCCTTTTTGCAGTCATCATCGTACAATGGTTTATGTGGGCGTTTTGGATTTGACGAGGTTTTTGGAATAGTTTGATCAGCTATATCATGAAGGTTTTTGGTAAATGGAGTTGAAACGTATCCCAATCAGCTTTGCGAAGTTTACATCGTTGCGTTTTTTCGAGAAGTGGAGGGCCGATATTTTCGAGAAATAAGGGGAAGTGGTCACTTCCACATAGGTCGTCACCAACAATCCACGAAAAATCCATCAAGAGCGTTGGATCACATATTGTTAAATCAATGGAAGAATGAGAGCCTGTAACTGGATGTATATAAGTATGTGATTAAGATATACATTGTGTTTGGCTAAGAAATCCTCAATTTTCTTGCCTTTATCGTTTATATCTTTACAATCCCAAATGTAGTTGTGTGAGTGATAACTGTGATTACGGTTCATGCTCTTTCACATTCTGCATAAGAGCGTGTACGTGAAACCACTTATCACAGTTAAGGGTGATTTAATTTAATATGAATATACGTTAATAATTAATACCATCGTGCATGTATACTATATGTTATGCTATTACCTTTCACAATTGTGTTTGTTTATTGTAAATATATTATGTAAACCTCCTACTCTGGAGGAAATAAAGAAATAAAATAAATTGCATTTGTTTTTTGGCGAACAGGCCTCGATTTGGGTAATCCGAAGGACTGGTAAGGTGTGAAATTCTATTTCAGGTGTTTCGAATATTGATCCAAATTCGATCTCTGTATCCCTGGATTACTAAACCGAGGTGTTGACCATTACACCACGGTGATACTAGTACACGGTATTGTACAGTATTAATACACTAGGATAATATGTATCTAACATTATAAAATGATAAATGAAAGCCACAGTTGATTTGTAGTTAATATGCATTTTATTGAGAAATGTTATTAATGATATCTATGGTTTAGTTATTTGCTCTTAATGTTTCTTTAGGCCCTCAGGCAATTAGTAAAACATAAAACATGCAGTGCATAAAACATGCAGAGCCTCACTTTTTAAGGTCAATCATCCTTATATTTTACTAGTTGTAGAAGGCCCTACAGAAACATTAAGAGTATGGTGGGGGCAGGGGCGGTCTGGAATTTTAGTCAATCCACATAAGGAGTATAGCTCCAGGTTTCCCATCGTACCATCGTGCCATCGCACCATCGCAGTTGATGTACCATCGCTCCATCGCCTTCCGTTTAGACATGCGCACATCAAAGCAAAACAAAAATGGAGGACATCATTACCGTACATCATTGATGCAAAGATTCGACAATACTTATTTTAAATCTATCCTTTCATTTAGGAACAGTAAAACTTGAATTTCTCGGAAAGAAAACATTGCCAAAAAGTATTGTCGAATCTTTGCATCCATGTTGTCCTCCATTTTTGTTTTGCGTTGATGTGCGCATGTCTTTTACAAGTCGATGCGCGATGGTACGATGGCCCTAACGGAACACCGTAAGGATGTCCGCAATTCGAGGTTGGTGAGTATTTTTTCGAGGATTTATATAGGCGCGCGCCCTGCCACGCTTCCTCTCTCCACTGGAACCTACACAAACCCAGAAACAGAAGGGTGACAATGCCAAGTTTATTGTACTTCTGAATTCTGAATTCCGAAGTTTGGATTGACCACTGGGAGCTCGAACTATAAGTGAGGAAGTGTCGATTCTTAAGGATGGCGGGAGGTGTACAGTACTGCTTCTACTCAGAAAAAATCGACCGTCACAAGGTGAGCTATAATTCCGCAATAAGACCAAACAAAAAATATATGTGTGTTTCGGCAGGGCTGTATTTATCCCAGGTTTAGGGTAACATGCCCGAAAAAAAGTAGGTAGGGTAGGGTAGGTACGGATTTAATTTCATATAGTTTTCGTTATATATAGAGACATAGCATTTTATACCCAAAACAGCCTTGATTTTTATATTTTTCTGGTAAACTGGAAACAATTGCTACGTTTCACCGGAATAAAATAGGTAGGGTCGGATTACCCTAAACACACATAACTTGTTGCAAGGCCTAAGTTGAACGCTCATATAAATAGATCGATGGTAAGGTGCGATGTCGTTCGTAAGATGCGATGATCGAGGGTCCATCGAATCTTACCATCGACCATCGCATCTTACCATCGACCATCGCATGATACCATCGACCATCGCATCTTACCATCTCATCTTACCATCGACCATGCCATGGTAAGATGCGATGGTAAGATGGCCCTAACAGGACACCGTATTTTATGCTATATATGAAGGTCGATTTTTTTTGTACTGGAGCCAGACCATCCACGTTTTTCTGGGTAGAGTACTGTATACCTCCCACCATCCGTAAGAATCGACACTTTCCCACTTGAGCTCCCAGTGGGATTCGGACCCGCAGCGGTGAGAGGTGAGACGGTTTCAAAGGCAGCATCTTTACCATCCCGACCACGGAAGCGGTTTGTGAAGAAGAGAAACGTTGACAATCACGTCTACAGCATGCTCTTAGGCTCAAAGAAACATGCATGTCAGTATTGATACAAATACACTGAACATGAATGCATTGGAAAAAAACACGCCCATTTGACGTCCACGTTCATGTATTTTATATTGTGTCGCAAATTTGTTTTGACATGTTGTTCTGTTGTCACTGACTTATTGAATATTTATCGAATGCCAATCCAGGTTAACAATGCCAGTTTAATTTTGCGATTGCTCTGACATGAATCGTAACATTACCAGATTTAGCTGTTATAAACTTGTTGTTTTGTATGGGAGGCCATATCCGTCAAAATGTGGACTTCAGCACGAAGTCATTTGATGACGTGCATATTGATTCAATACATCATGTGAACTCCGTTCATTCGCACTGGTTTGTCACCTGTTACATTTCCCTTTTTTATTTGTTCAACAAACTGGTTATAGTTTTATGTATGATTTGTTGCAATGTGAGAATCTGTCTGAAGGCCCAGCAGCATTATCGGATGAACCTTAGACCATTCAAGTTTGATAGATAAACACGACATGCAAGGTGGACACCAATAAAACAAGACATCCAAGATGGACACCAATATAAACACGACATCCAAGATTGACACCAATATAATCACGACATCCAAGATGGACACCAATAATAAAAATATCCACACCTTAAACATATTCTTCTCAACAACTGTTCCAGGGAATTCAAGTTTTTTTTTCAGAAATGAAGGCTAGAGCATTAGATGTTTTGTTCAAAGAAGTCCCTAGGGTCAAAATGGCCCCTTTCCAGGGGTATATAGTTTGTATACATATAAAAATGTATAGAGACGACTATCTTACAAGGTTACATTTTCATTTTGACCGAACTTCACATAGCTGACTCTGAGGTAAATGTACTTCACATAGCTGACTCTGAGGTAAATGTACTTCACATAGCTGACTGAGGTAAATATACTTCACATAGCTGACTCTGAGGTAAATATACTTCACATAGCCGACTCCGAGGTAAATATACTTCACATAGCTGACTGAGGTAAATATACTTCACATAGCTGACTCTGAGGTAAATGTACTTCACATAGCTGACTGAGGTAAATGTACTTCACATAGCTGACTCTGAGGTAAATATACTTCACATAGCTGACTGAGGTAAATGTACTTCACATAGCTGACTGAGGTAAATATACTTCACATAGCTGACTGAGGTAAATATACTTCACATAGCTGACTCTGAGGTAAATGTACTTCACATAGCTGACTGAGGTAAATGTACTTCACATAGCTGACTGAGGTAAATATACTTCACATAGCTGACTCTGAGGTAAATATACTTCACATAGATGACTGAGGTAAATGTACTTCACATAGCTGACTCTGAGGTAAATATACTTCACATAGATGACTGAGGTAAATGTTCTTCACAAAGCTGACTGAGGTAAATGTACTTCACAAAGCTGACTCTGAGGTAAATATACTTCACATAGCTGACTGAGGTAAATATACTTCACATATATGACAGTGGTAAATATACTTCACATAGTTGACACTGAGGTAAATGTACTTTACATAGCTGACTCTGAGGTAAATGTACTCACATAGCTGACTGAGGTAAATGTACTTCTAAGGCTAGAGCATTAGATGTTTTGTTCAAAGAAGTCCCTAGGGTCAAAATGGCCCCTTTCCAGGGGTATATAGTTTGTATACATATAAAAATGTATAGAGACGACTATCTTACAAGGTTACATTTTCATTTTGACCGAACTTCACATAGCTGACTCTGAGGTAAATGTACTTCACATAGCTGACTCTGAGGTAAATGTACTTCACATAGCTGACTCTGAGGTAAATATACTTCACATAGCTGACTGAGGTAAATATACTTCACATAGCTGACTCTGAGGTAAATATACTTCACATAGCCGACTCCGAGGTAACTATACTTCACATAGCTGACTGAGGTAAATGTACTTCACATAGCTGACTCTGAGGTAAATGTACTTCACATAGATGACAGTGGTAAATATACTTCACATAGTTGACTCTGAGGTAAATGTACTTCACATAGCTGACTCTGAGGTAAATATACATCACATAGCTGACTGAGGTAAATGTACTTCACATAGCTGACTGAGGTAAATATACTTCACATAGCTGACTCTGAGGTAAATGTACTTCACATAGCTGACTGAGGTAAATGTACTTCACATAGCTGACTCGGAGGTAAATGTACTTCACATAGCTGACTCTGAGGTAAATGTACTTCACATAGCTGACTGAGGTAAATGTACTTCACATAGATGATAGTGGTAAATATACTTCACATAGCTGACTCTGAGGTAAATGTACTTCACATAGCTGACTGAGGTAAATATACTTCACATAGCTGACTCTGAGGTAAATATACTTCACATAGCCGACTCCGAGGTAAATATACTTCACATAGCTGACTGAGGTAAATATACTTCACATAGCTGACTCTGAGGTAAATGTACTTCACATAGCTGACTGAGGTAAATGTACTTCACATAGCTGACTCTGAGGTAAATATACTTCACATAGCTGACTGAGGTAAATGTACTTCTAAGGCTAGAGCATTAGATGTTTTGTTCAAAGAAGTCCCTAGGGTCAAAATGGCCCCTTTCCAGGGGTATATAGTTTGTATACATATAAAAATGTATAGAGACGACTATCTTACAAGGTTACATTTTCATTTTGACCGAACTTCACATAGCTGACTCTGAGGTAAATGTACTTCACATAGCTGACTCTGAGGTAAATGTACTTCACATAGCTGACTCTGAGGTAAATATACTTCACATAGCTGACTGAGGTAAATATACTTCACATAGCTGACTCTGAGGTAAATATACTTCACATAGCCGACTCCGAGGTAACTATACTTCACATAGCTGACTGAGGTAAATGTACTTCACATAGCTGACTCTGAGGTAAATGTACTTCACATAGATGACAGTGGTAAATATACTTCACATAGTTGACTCTGAGGTAAATGTACTTCACATAGCTGACTCTGAGGTAAATATACATCACATAGCTGACTGAGGTAAATGTACTTCACATAGCTGACTGAGGTAAATATACTTCACATAGCTGACTCTGAGGTAAATGTACTTCACATAGCTGACTGAGGTAAATGTACTTCACATAGCTGACTCGGAGGTAAATGTACTTCACATAGCTGACTCTGAGGTAAATATACTTCACATAGCTGACTGAGGTAAATGTACTTCACATAGATGATAGTGGTAAATATACTTCACATAGCTGACTCTGAGGTAAATGTACTTCACATAGCTGACTGAGGTAAATATACTTCACATAGCTGACTCTGAGGTAAATATACTTCACATAGCCGACTCCGAGGTAAATATACTTCACATAGCTGACTGAGGTAAATATACTTCACATAGCTGACTCTGAGGTAAATGTACTTCACATAGCTGACTGAGGTAAATGTACTTCACATAGCTGACTCTGAGGTAAATATACTTCACATAGCTGACTGAGGTAAATGTACTTCACATAGCTGACTGAGGTAAATATACTTCACATAGCTGACTGAGGTAAATATACTTCACATAGCTGACTCTGAGGTAAATGTACTTCACATAGCTGACTGAGGTAAAGGTACTTCACATAGCTGACTGAGGTAAATATACTTCACATAGCTGACTCTGAGGTAAATATACTTCACATAGATGACTGAGGTAAATGTACTTCACATAGCTGACTCTGAGGTAAATATACTTCACATAGATGACTGAGGTAAATGTTCTTCACATAGCTGACTGAGGTAAATGTACTTCACATAGCTGACTCTGAGGTAAATATACTTCACATAGCTGACTGAGGTAAATATACTTCACATATATGACAGTGGTAAATATACTTCACATAGTTGACACTGAGGTAAATGTACTTTACATAGCTGACTCTGAGGTAAATGTACTCACATAGCTGACTGAGGTAAATGTACTTCTAAGGCTAGAGCATTAGATGTTTTGTTCAAAGAAGTCCCTAGGGTCAAAATGGCCCCTTTCCAGGGGTATATAGTTTGTATACATATAAAAATGTATAGAGACGACTATCTTACAAGGTTACATTTTCATTTTGACCGAACTTCACATAGCTGACTCTGAGGTAAATGTACTTCACATAGCTGACTCTGAGGTAAATGTACTTCACATAGCTGACTCTGAGGTAAATATACTTCACATAGCTGACTGAGGTAAATATACTTCACATAGCTGACTCTGAGGTAAATATACTTCACATAGCCGACTCCGAGGTAACTATACTTCACATAGCTGACTGAGGTAAATGTACTTCACATAGCTGACTCTGAGGTAAATGTACTTCACATAGATGACAGTGGTAAATATACTTCACATAGTTGACTCTGAGGTAAATGTACTTCACATAGCTGACTCTGAGGTAAATATACATCACATAGCTGACTGAGGTAAATGTACTTCACATAGCTGACTGAGGTAAATATACTTCACATAGCTGACTCTGAGGTAAATGTACTTCACATAGCTGACTGAGGTAAATGTACTTCACATAGCTGACTCGGAGGTAAATGTACTTCACATAGCTGACTCTGAGGTAAATGTACTTCACATAGCTGACTGAGGTAAATGTACTTCACATAGATGATAGTGGTAAATATACTTCACATAGCTGACTCTGAGGTAAATGTACTTCACATAGCTGACTGAGGTAAATGTACTTCACATATATGACAGTGGTAAATATACTTCACATAGTTGACACTGAGGTAAATGTACTTCACATAGCTGACTCTGAGGTAAATGTACTCACATAGCTGACTGAGGTAAATGTACTTCACATAGATGACAGTGGTAAATATACTTCACATAGCTGACTCTGAGGTAAATGTACTTCACAAAGCTGACTCTGAGATAATTGTACTTCCCATAGCTGACTGAGGTATGTACTTCACATAGCTGACTGAGGTAAATGTACTTCACACAGCTGACTGAGGTAAATGTACTTTGCATAGCTGACTTTGAGGTAAATGTACTTCACATAGCTGACTCTGAGGTAAATATACATCACATAGCTGACTCTGAGGTAAATATACTTCACATAGCTGACTGAGGTAAATATACTTCACATAGCTGACTGAGGTAAATATACTTCACATAGCTGACTGAGGTAAATGTACTTCATATAGCTGACTGAGGTAAATATACTTCACATAGCTGACTCTGAGGTAAATATACTTCACATAGCTGACTGAGGTAAATATACTTCACATAGCTGACTCTGAGGTAAATATACTTCACATAGCTGACTGAGGTAAATGTTCTTCACATAGCTGACTGAGGTAAATGTACTTCACATAGCTGACTGAGGTAAATGTACTTCACATAGCTGACTCTGAGGTAAATGTACTTCACATAGCTGACTCTGAGGTAAATGTACTTCACATAGCTGACTGAGGTAAATGTACTTCACATAGATGACAGTGGTAAATATACTTCACATAGCTGACTCTGAGGTAAATGTACTTCACATAGCTGACTGAGGTAAATGTACTTCACATATATGACAGTGGTAAATATACTTCACATAGTTGACACTGAGGTAAATGTACTTCACATAGCTGACTCTGAGGTAAATGTACTCACATAGCTGACTCTGAGGTAAATGTAATTCACATAGATGACAGTGGTAAATATACTTCACAAATCTGACTCTGAGATAATTGTACTTCCCATAGCTGACTGAGGTATGTACTTCACATAGCTGACTCTGAGGTAAATGTACTTCACACAGCTGACTGAGGTAAATGTACTTCACATAGATGACAGTGGTAAATATACTTCACAAAGATGACTCTGAGATAATTGTACTTCCCATAGCTGACTGAGGTATGTACTTCACATAGCTGACTCTGAGGTAAATGTACTTCACACAGCTGACTGAGGTAAATGTACTTCACATAGCTGACTCTGAGGTAAATGTACTTCACACAGCTGACTGAGGTAAATATACTTCACATAGCTGACTCTGAGGTAAATGTACTTCACACAGCTGACTGAGGTAAATGTACTTTGCATAGCTGACTTTGAGGTAAATGTACTTCACATAGCTGACTCTGAGGTAAATATACATCACATAGCTGACTCTGAGGTAAATATACTTCACATAGCTGACTGAGGTAAATGTACTTCACATAGCTGACTCTGTGGGTAAATGTACTTCATATATCTGACTCTGAGGTAAATATACTTCACATAGCTGACTCTGAGGTAAATATACTTCACATAGCTGACTGAGGTAAATGTACTTCACATAGCTGACTCTGAGGTAAATGTACTTCACATAGCTGACTCTGAGGTAAATATACTTCACATAGCTGACTCTGAGGTAAATATACTTCACATAGCTGACTCTGAGGTAAATATACATCACATAGCTGACTCTGAGATAATTGTACTTCCCATAGCTGACTGATGTAAATGTACTTCGCATAGCTGACTTTGAGGTAAATGTACTTCACATAGCTGACTCTGAGGTAAATGTACTTCACATAGCTGACTCTGTGGGTAAATGTACTTCATATATCTGACTCTGTGGGTAAATATACTTCACATAGCTGACTCTGAGGTAAATATACTTCACATAGCTGACTCTGAGATAATTGTACTTCCCATAGCTGACTGATGTATGTACTTCACATAGCTGACTCTGAGGTAAATGTACTTCACACAGCTGACTGAGGTAAATGTACTTCGCATAGCTGACTTTGAGGTAAATGTACTTCGCATAGCTGACTCTGAGGTAAATATACATCACATAGCTGACTCTGAGGTAAATATACTTCACATAGCTGACTGAGGTAAATGTACTTCACATAGCTGACTCTGAGGTAAATGTACTTCACATAGCTGACTCTGAGGTAAATATACTTCACATAGCTGACTGAGGTAAATGTACTTCACATAGCTGACTCTGAGGTAAATGTACTTCACATAGCTGACTCTGCGGTAAATGTACTTCACATAGCTGACTCTGTGGGTAAATGTACTTCACATAGCTGACTCTGTGGGTAAATATACTTCATATATCTGACTCTGTGGGTAAATATACTTCACATAGCTGACTCTGAGGTAAATATACTTCACATAGCTGACTCTGAGATAATTGTACTTCCCATAGTTGACTGATGTAAATGTACTTCGCATAGCTGACTTTGAGGTAAATGTACTTCACATTGCTGACTCTGAGGTAAATGTACTACACATAGCTGACTCTGTGGGTAAATGTACTTCATATATCTGACTCTGTGGGTAAATATACTTCACATAGCTGACTCTGAGGTAAATGTACTTCACATAGCTGACTCTGATGTAAATATACTTCACATAGCTGACTCTGTGGGTTAATGTACTTCATATATCTGACTCTGTGGGTAAATATACTTCACATAGCTGACTCTGAGGTAAATATACTTCACATAGCTGACTGAGGTAAATGTACTTCACATAGCTGACTCTGAGGTAAATGTACTTCACATAGCTGACTCTGAGGTAAATGTAGTTCACATAGCTGACTCTGAGGTAAATGTACTTCATATATCTGACTCTGTGGGTAAATATACTTCACATAGCTGACTCTGAGGTAAATATACTTCACATAGCTGACTCTGAGGTAAATGTACTTCACATAGCTGACTCTGAGGTAAATGTACTTCACACAGCTGACTGAGGTAAATGTACTTCGCATAGCTGACTTTGAGGTAAATGTACTTCACATAGCTGACTCTGAGGTAAATATACATCACATAGCTGACTCTGAGGTAAATATACTTCACATAGCTGACTGAGGTAAATGTACTTCACATAGCTGACTCTGAGGTAAATGTACTTCACATAGCTGACTCTGAGGTAAATGTACTTCACATAGCTGACTCTGAGGTAAATATACTTCACATAGCTGACTCTGAGGTAAATATACTTCACATAGCTGACTCTGAGGTAAATATACTTCACATAGCTGACTGAGGTAAATATACTTCACATAGCTGACTGAGGTAAATGTACTTCACATAGCTGACTCTGAGGTAAATGTACTTCACATAGCTGACTCTGAGGTAAATGTACTTCACATAGCTGACTCTGAGGTAAATGTACTTCACATAGCTGACTCTGAGGTAAATATACTTCACATAGCTGACTGAGGTAAATGTACTTCACATAGCTGACTCTGAGGTAAATATACTTCACATAGCTGACTCTGAGGTAAATGTACTTCACATAGCTGACTCTGAGGTAAATGTACTTCACATAGCTGACTCTGAGGTAAATGTACTTCACATAGCTGACTCTGAGGTAAATGTACTTCACATAGCTGACTCTGAGGTAAATGTACTTCACATAGCTGACTCTGAGGTAAATATACTTCACATAGCTGACTCTGAGGTAAATGTACTTCACATAGCTGACTCTGAGGTAAATATACTTCACATAGCTGACTGAGGTAAATGTACTTCACATAGCTGACTCTGAGGTAAATGTACTTCACATAGCTGACTCTGAGGTAAATGTACTTCACATAGCTGACTCTGAGGTAAATGTACTTCACATAGCTGACTCTGTGGGTAAATGTACTTCACATATCTGACTCTGTGGGTAAATATACTTCACATAGCTGACTCTGAGGTAAATATACTTCACATAGCTGACTCTGAGGTAAATGTACTTCACACAGCTGACTGAGGTAAATGTACTTCGCATAGCTGACTTTGAGGTAAATGTACTTCACATAGCTGACTCTGAGGTAAATATACATCACATAGCTGACTCTGAGGTAAATATACTTCACATAGCTGACTGAGGTAAATGTACTTCACATAGCTGACTCTGAGGTAAATGTACTTCACATAGCTGACTCTGAGGTAAATGTACTTCACATAGCTGACTCTGAGGTAAATATACTTCACATAGCTGACTCTGAGGTAAATATACTTCACATAGCTGACTCTGAGGTAAATATACATCACATAGCTGACTCTGAGATAATTGTACTTCCCATAGCTGACTGATGTAAATGTACTTCGCATAGCTGACTTTGAGGTAAATGTACTTCACATAGCTGACTCTGAGGTAAATGTACTTCACATAGCTGACTCTGTGGGTAAATGTACTTCATATATCTGACTCTGTGGGTAAATATACTTCACATAGCTGACTCTGAGGTAAATATACTTCACATAGCTGACTCTGAGGTAAATGTACTTCACATAGCTGACTCTGAGGTAAATGTACTTCACACAGCTGACTGAGGTAAATGTACTTCGCATAGCTGACTTTGAGGTAAATGTACTTCACATAGCTGACTCTGAGGTAAATATACATCACATAGCTGACTCTGAGGTAAATATACTTCACATAGCTGACTGAGGTAAATGTACTTCACATAGCTGACTCTGAGGTAAATGTACTTCACATAGCTGACTCTGAGGTAAATGTACTTCACATAGCTGACTCTGAGGTAAATGTACTTCACATAGCTGACTCTGAGGTAAATGTACTTCATGTGTGTTTAAACTAGGTCAATGCAACATCAAAGACGGCCGCTGTTACTTAACACAAATTCTTCTTCTCCGCTGTACACCCAGAACTGACCGGGACTATAGTGTACAAATGAAGTCCTGCAAGGGGTGAGCAAAATGGCCCAACTTCTGCATACAGAAATGACAGGGGAAAAAAATAATATATTTACCCCATAATCAAGCACATACTATGGCTGTGTTGACACTTGTTTTTCATAAATGATCAATATACACTACAAGTGAAGACCCTGGTGTGAAAAATGGCCCCACCCTCATGGCCCTTTGTATGTTTACTGAGGAACATAGGGACATTATTATGCAAATACATATTCCGACATTTAATCTTAATGCCATTTATAATAATTATTCTTGTTTTTCATGCTCTCGCATTTTATATTTGACTAAAATTGATATGATTATGATATCCTAAGCGCAGATTTTGTAAATAATATAATTTTGTATATATATATTTCGTATAACACGTTTATTCTATGAACGGTTTATAAAGGCGACTTGTCGGTCAGTTGGACCGGGTGTAATATCCATGTCGTACGAGGGTGTTTCAAAAAGTTCTGTCACTAGGCATATATCCTTTGAACTGGATATTACACTGAGATAAAGTAGTGTATTTATAGTACTACCTTGTTCGCTCTCTTAAATTCCACAACTAAAATGAAAAAAATCCGGTTATTTATACCCCTGAATTACCTCCCCCTACCACACCTTTTGGATACTGGCATCTCTGAAAATGTCCTTGTTACAAAACGTTGTAAAAAGTATTTGAATAAATCTATGCTTTTAAATTTTCGTGTACGCCATCTGTTGTTATTCGCCCATAATCCATGAAAATGATTGTCGAGAATTCGGAAAGGTGTTGCTGCAAACCAGGTATGAGTAAATGCATAGCCCTTAATTTTAGCAGAAATAACACTGATTTTCTTAATTTTGTTTACGGAAATGTTATTATATCTTTTATATGTCGTAATTATTCTCATAGTATTAATATATTTTCATATTTTGTTACAAGTCCTAGTCCTTCAGTGATTAAATTTCATATTCAACACATTATTGTAGAATTTTGTACAATGTTTAGTGAAAATATTGATCATCCAAAAACACTATTTCAGAAGACTGCCCTTCCATTTGATGTCCATTTATCATAAATTAATTTTACACCTTAGCTTAAAATGTTAATTTCTAAGACAATGCCTCTTCATCTACCATGCTTAAATTTTAAATCGTGTAATGCACAGAAATAACTGGTAATGTATGAGAAATTTCAAAGGTCTTCGACAAGTACTTAAAGAGAAACAGGCATTTAAAAAAGTAACAATTAACATACCTGAAAAAAATCAGGATGAAAATGCCTCAGTATGTATAAGTGATGTATATTAAATGTTTCATAACTTTCGTCACACAAACGACACATCATTCATTTTACCATCAATGGAATGGTATTGAAACTCTCTTTCATTTGGTACCAAACAATAATACTCACAATGAGCACATAATTGTTAAAACGCGTTAGTGACAGAACTTATTGAATGACCCTCGTATATATTTGAATATCATGTTGATACTTGTACAAATGTCACTATAATAAACAATCTACCTACTTGCTTGCTTACTTACTTACTTACTTGTTCTTCATTTATTAATGATCACTAAACCATCAAGACCATAGACCATCAAGTTTGTTCAAATGAATGCCTTTTTTTAGGTGCTGCTTGAGTGGTAGCAGAAACCAATGATCGTGGCTCCAGAAAAAAATGGAGTGTTTACAGTACAATTTGCAGCAACTCTGCAGTTATGTAGGTGAGAAGGTTGTAGGTCCATATTTCTAGATTTTTTTATCTAGATGTAAATGGAGCGTGTGCCTGGAACGGTCATTCCTGTTGGCGCCATATAACTTTTTTTGAGTTGGTGAGCCGTAAACTCCCAATTCAACTCAGTTCAACTCTAATGAATGCATAGGGATCATACAATGATCCCATCCATGAGGTACATTGTCTTGCACATTGAGATGTATAGGAAAGACATTTTATTTTTCAGAAATGATCTTTGTACACTGGACTGTCAGGTTTGGTCAAATAAAGTCACAGGGCTGAAAATGGCGCCGCCCAAAGTGTCCCATATTTGTAAATCACAAGAACCATTTTACATATTTTGACCGCATGTTTTAGCATTGAATACCAGTAGTTTACATAGAATTATGTTAGGGTAAGAGTATCGCGCGCGGCTTCTGATATGTTTGAGCTAATGGATCTCAATGGGGTCATCGAGAAGTGTCTCTCATTTATTTGATGTTGGTTATCTCTAACGTTTTAAGGGGTGGTCACCACACTCATCTGGAACCCCCATGCCCTTTTTAATGGTAAGATAAATTAGTAAAAACTAAAAAAAAATATTTAGAACTCCAAATGTTGTTTCAATTGTTGTGCGTGCGTGCGTGTGTGTTGTTTTTAATTTGAAAAATTATGTATGATTACTCCCCCATTTGGAGCTGCTTGTCCCCTTTGTATGTATTGTACATTTGGAGCTGCTTGTCCCCTTTGTATTTATTGTACATTTGGAGCTGCTTGTCCCCTTTGTATTTATTGTACATTTGGAGCTGCTTGTCCCCTTTGTATTTATCGTACATTTGGAGCTGCTTGTCCCCTTTGTATTTATCGTACATTTGGAGCTGATTGTCCCCTTTGTATTTATCGTACATTTGGAGCTGCTTGTCCCCTTCGTATTTATCGTACATTTGGAGCTGCATGTCCCCTTCGTATTTATCGTACATTTGGAGCTGCTTGTCCCCTTCGTATTTATCGTACATTTGGAGCTGCTTGTCCCTTTTGTATTGTACATTTGGAGCTGCTTGTCCCCTTTGTATTTATTGTACATTTGAAGCTGCTTGTCCCCATTGTATTTATTGTACATTTGGAGCTGCTTGTCCCCTTTGTATTTATTGTACATTTGAAGCTGCTCTAACTCTTTCAAAGTATGCAGCATTTTTTTTATTTCGACGGATATGTAAAAAGAGGCTACTCTCTCCCAACACCCCCCCCCCCCCACCCCCACCTCACACCACACTCACACATCGCCACCAGTACCACCACCCACCCACCCTTCTCACCTCCCCAACCAGGTGTTCGTTTTGAGCTGTTCATTCAATGTTATGGATTCATGTAGAAACGTATGACATATGCAAGCAAACCAAAAGAACATATAAATGAAACGTGTAGGCTATATATCGCATAATGAACGACGTGGATATTATTAAATTATTAATTATGTATATCAGTCTTGTAATAGTTCAGTCATCGCATTACCGAGTTTTTTCCCCATTAACTGCTCATATTTAATATGTCAGATGCGTGAAATGGGCTCAACATACGACAATCGACATACGACATTCGACATACGACATTCGACATTCAAAAACATCCTTCAAAGTGAATGTCGTTTCACGCAACATACAACATACGACATTCGACATCGACATTCAAAAACGTCCTTCAAAATGAATGTCGTTTCAAGCGACAAACGTCGACATACGACATTCTCCATATGACATTCTACATACGACATTCAAAAACATTCTTCAAACTGTTTGTTGTCACGCGACCTACAACATTCGGCATAAGACATTCGACATATGACATACGACATTCGACATTCGACATATGACATTTGACATACAACATTCAAAGACATCCTTCAAAATGAATGACGTTTCACGAGACATACAGCATTCGACATACAACATTCCACATGTGACATTCAAAAACATCCTTCAAAGTGAATGTCATTTCACGCAACATACAACATTCGACATACGACATTCGACATACAACATTCGACTTCCGACATATGACAATAAAAACATATGAAAAACAACAACAAAAAACATATGACAATATGAAAATAACAATAAAATATGACAATAAAAAAAACATATGACAATAAAAAACATTCAATGTGAATGTCGTTTCACGCGACATACAACATTCGACATATGACATTCGACATATGACATTCAAAAACATCCTTCAAAGTGAATGTCGTTTCACGCGACATACAATATTTGACATACGCTTTTCGACATATGACATTCGACATACAACTTGACATAGGACATTCAAAAATATCCTTCAAAGTGAATGTCATTTCAGGCCACATACAATATTCGACATACAACATGTTGTATGTCGCGTGAAACGACATTCACTTTGAATGATGTTTTTGAATGTCCTATGTTGTATGTCGAATGTCGAATGCTGTATGTTGAATGTTGTATGTAGAATGTCGTATGTTGCGTGAAACGACATTCACATTGAATGTTGTTTTTGGAATGTCGTATGTCGAATACTATATTTCGAATGTTGTATGTCGCGTGAAATGACATTTACTTTGAAGGATGTTTTTGAATGTCGAATGTTGTTATGTCGAATATTGTATGTCGCATTAAACGACTTTAACTTTGAAGGATGTTTTTGAATGTTGTATGTCGAATGTCGTATGTCGATTATCGTATGTTGAGCCAACTTCACGCAGCTTAATATTTCTCTTATTTAATATAGCATAATAATATAAAAGACGTGTATGCTGAGGCTGTTATCTCAATGTGCAATTCCTCGGTATCCAGCATGTGCAAACATATTATATTCAGTGGTGAACGAGAAACTATGTAACTTATTAACTACACGTATATAAATAAAGCACAATATGCCATAGAATAAGATCGATATGCAATCAATACAAAATACATATATTTAATGAGACATGAACGATTATATATTAATATTTTATACGTTATGTCTCATCTATATGTTGTATTGTTCCGCTTGAATATGACGTGCATTTCTACATGTAATATCTATAGATAGGAATTCGTAGGCATTTATGGCAAAACTTTAGTTTGATGAAATATGACGACCCGACATTTCAACAGAATGATCACAATAAAGTACAAAACAAGGTATGGCCCCATTTAAATCTATCCGTGTTCACTGATTGTTAATGTATTGAATGATTACAAATGCAATAATAAAGTACATTATAGGTGTACAATAACACCTCTTAACACAAAATCTAGACTTTGGAGTTTTCTCCCGAAAAGAGTGTTCTTTATTAATACAAAATGGAGCCTTTACTATTAATTGGATAAGTTGTATAGAAGCGGTAAGAGGTATATGAACAAAGTAAATACAAACTTAAGTAAATAAGGAGGGTTGCCATTCACGCAGCTCTAAATGGTAAACAGAAAGCTGTTTACACAGTGTTATAAATGCTTCGCCGGTTACAGAGTTCTGTCACAAATCTGCCATATGTGGCCCTTACAATACAGCCTTATAAAGTCAACCTCTAAATATTTTTACAACACACAAATAGCCTACAATCCTGACAATCAAAAATGATTTTGTATTGTGTGTAATGATGTTTTACGTCATTTTCAACACATGTAAGGTTATATATGACTGCCTAATTTTTTATTATTAATTTTATTATTATTGTTATTATTATTATTGTTATTATTATTATCATTATTATTTTATGGTACGACAAAGCAGAATGTCACAGTAAAATTGAGTGAGTGCGTGCAAGCGCCAGACAGTCGTTTGGTCGATGACTCTGATAAGAACATATTAAAACTACTAACCCATTTATGCAATCTCCGATAATCTACACTACAGCGGAGAGTATCAAAGCATAATTAGGATATGATTTTAATGAGATTGTCATTTATGTAATATAGAAGTGTTAATCCATAGTATGCATCAATTATTAACTTAGGCTGATGTTGCACCTTTCTACACCAGGTCCAGCTGTATTATACTCGGTCATTAGTGATTATATAATACATAGTGTATATTATATTCCAGTTAAAACGTTTCTATTTACGTGAAATCTGTATTAGCTTAGCATTAGGATAAATAAATATAAATGCAACCTACCTTCGGATTATCATCCAAAAATGCTAAGATAATATCCTTACGACCACATTGTAGTGCTATATGCCATGGGGTAGCCCCATCTTGGTCTAAACTGTCCACTTTGGCCCCTAGTCGCAAGAGCTTTGTCACATAATTGGGGTATTTTAGGGAAACTGCCCATGCCAAGGCGGTCCGATGGGCTTTATCAGTACCGTTAACGTCAGATCCACTTTCACAAAGCAGCGCTAAACACGCCCCGTGATCCTTGCCGCCTCTTGTTGGTCCTTTGTCTTTACCAACCTTAACACAATGTATGACTATGTTTCCCGCATCTTCTTCGTCATATTCCTCATTATGATTGTTTAAAACTTTCTTGAAATGAGTATGCTCAGAATGATCTGAGATGAATTTTTGAAGGGTTTTGATCTTGCCCTCCGTCACTATCTTCCAGAGGCTGTCCTCCAGTTGAGGGAGCGAGGGGCCCTGGACCTGGGTCTGGACATGTGGCGGAGTCTCCGTCTCGTCATCCATCTGGCAATCTCTATCTCCCACTACCACTATTATCAGCAACCACAAATGTCCTCATCATATAGGTCTGCTAGCATGTTATTCAGCCATCTATATACAATAAGTATCCACTTTCATGTAAAACAATAAAATAAATCACTATCTAATAAGAATGGCCTAAACCTAAATACGAATAGCCTACATAATATGTCCCAGTCTATCCTCGAACTGACCATTTATAGCCGAAAGTATGGCTATCCAGCCTCTATTTACAAATATATCCGCCATGGATACAGCGTAATACTCCTGTTGGACTTGTGATATTATAGAACTGTATCGTTTTTTCTCTTGTGTAATTTGTTATCAATGGCAATGAACCTATTAACTCCATAACGTATGCATTAAGTCACTTCAATAAGTTAGTTTTCATTGTTTAATCCGTATTCCAACTGATCACAAAGTTTAAAATGTGTCTTCAGTGCGTGTATTTAATCCATACTTAGTGTAACCTGTATTATAGCCATATACTAACAATATCTCTAACAATATGACTGAGACATGACACTATTTAACTGTTTGAAGTACTGCATTCTTATCTAAGGATCAGTATACTTAGATGGCAGAGAAACAAGCATGGTAGATAGAATATATCATGAAATCGCGTATTTTCTCGTGAAAAAGTCCATTCATACGTGTAATGGGTACCATACATTCTGAGACGATAAGTAAGCGTGAACAAAATCCATATTTTCCCATTTGCCTTGATACCGATCGAAGATACCTCTATTAGCAGTTTGTAAGAACTAAAACAGGACAATATCACAGGTCTGTGGTTCATGTATGCTATATATGCCAGTGACGGGACAATATCACAGGTATGTGGTTCATGTCCGCTTTATATGCCAGTGACGGGACAATATCATATGTATGGGGTTCATGTCTGCTATATATGCCAGTGACGGAACAAAATCACATATATGTGGTTCATGTCTGCTATATATGTCAGTGACGGGACAATGTCACAGGTCTGTGGTTCATGTCTGCTATATGTGCCAGTGACGGGACAATATCACATATATATGTGGTTCATGTCTGCTATATATGCCAGTGACGGGACAATATTACAGGTATGCGGTTCATGCCAGCTATATATGCCAGTGACGGGACAATATCGCAGGTCTGTGGTTCATATCTGCTATATATGCCAATGACGGACAACATCACAGGTCTGTGGTTCATGTCTGCTACATATGCCAGTGACGGGACAATATCACAGGTCTGTGGTTCGTCTGCTATATATATGTCAGTGACGGGACAATATCACATATATGTGGTTCAGGTCTGCTATATATGACAGTGACTGGACAATATCACAGGTATGTGATTCATTTATGTTATATATGCCAGTGACAGAACAATATCACAGATAGGTGGTTCATGTCTGCTATATATGTCAGTGACGGGACAATAATATAGCCGGTGACGGGACAATGTCACAGGTCTGTGGTTCATGTATGCTATATATGCCGTTGACGGGACAGTAATATAGCCGGTGACGGGACAATGTCACAGATCTGAGATTCCTACCAGTGACGGAACAATATCATAGGTATGTGGTTCGTTTATGCTGTATATGCCAGTGACGGGACGATATCACAGGTATGTGGTTATGTCTGCTATATATGCCAGTGAAGGGTCAATATCGCATATATGTGGTTCAGGTCTGCTATATATATATGCCAGTGACGGATAATATCACAGGTCTGTGGTTCATGTCTGCAGTATATGCTGCTGATGGGACAGTAATATAGCCGGTGACGGGACAATGTCACAGATCTGAGATTTATACCATATCACAGGTATGTGGTTCATTTATGCTATAAATGCCAATGACAGGACAATATCACAATATGTGGTTCATGTCTGCCTTATATGTCAGTGACGGGAAAATACCATAGCCGGTGACGGGATAATGTCAAAGGTCTGAGATGTATACCAGTGACGGAACAATACCATAGGTATGTGGTTCATTTCTGCTATATATGCCAGTGATAGGACAATAACATATAGCCGGTGACGGGACAATGTCACAGGTATGTGGTTCATGTCTGCGATATATGCCAGTGACGGTCAATATCGCAGGTCTGTGGTTAATTTCTTCTATATATGCCTGTGATAGGACAATAACAAATAGCCGGTGACGGGACAATGCCACAGGTCTGTGATTCATGTCTGCTACATATGCCAGTGGAGGGACCTACAGGTCTGAGGTTTATTACTGCTATGTATGCCAGTGATAGGGCAATATCGCAGGTGTGAGGTCATGTTAGCGACGGGACAATATCACAAGTCTGAGGTTCATGACTGGTATATATGCCAGTGGTGGGTCTATATCACAAGTGCGGGGTTCATGTCTGGTATATATCGTATGCATATCTGACGTTTAGGACAATATCAGGTCTGACATTCATACATGTCAGTGAATGTAATACATTACAACAATACCCAAACTAGTAAAAAAAAAGTGACCGTTTTTTATTTCGAGGGAAATCTAAATAAAGCTATTCAAGTTGACAATATAGGAAGCCTCATTTCGGCATGACTCTTTTCTAACTCTTCGTATTACATGTATATAATGTGTTAATGCCGGGGTTTTGAGCATAGTATATGTGTTGAAGGCAACTGAAGAAGTAATAGGGTATTAACCTTTATAACCAACACAATTCATTCATCGTTGACTTCTTTAATACGTTATAATCACCAAATCCCTGTGCGTCGAATGGGTAACAACACGGAAACGACCTTGTTTTCCCATGTCATCGATACCATTGGTGGATATATATTGATCCGAACAGTAAATGAAGTATTTGAACTTGGCTTAACGCTGTATAGAACAAACAAATACGAGTGGTCATTTTAACTATACATTATTCAAGTCGCCAATTACCTTTTGGTTCGTTTCTGTCAATAAGCTCTACCGAGATTTTAAATGCTTACTGTGAAATTTAATTCTGCACATACGATACGTAACATGTGTTTTAACGTTTTGAAAAGTTAAGTATGCGTTCCAAAATGAATATTTTTTGTTAAAATAAAACAAAGCTATTTCAACTGCATTGCAATTATGTTGTTGGAACACTTTGAGGGTTTCAGTTTTGGGGGAAAGTTCATCTAATATTGGTATCCATAAAAAATACACACTGAACAGAGATCCATTGAACTGGGGAAACACTTTACAGCTAATCGTCCGTTAACAATGACCATACTATCATTGTGACCGTATATAGTCTACAGTTTAAATTAAATGGATTTTTTTTCTTCTCTCATTTCTTCAAGAATACGATTCTTAATACAAATAAAGTAAAACGGCGCACCGTATGGGCGTGGACACACCCAGGGTAAATTCCACAGTTTATGTGCATATAGCAAACTGGTAGCCAGCGGCAAGTTACTAACCACGAACCGTATGCCCGCTAACGATTCCGCGGTCGAGAAGAAAAAGATGCTGAGTTAGAAACATTCTCGCCTCTCACCGTTGCGGGGTCGAATCCCACTGGGAGCTCGGCTTATGAGAAAGAGTCGATTCTTACGATATACAGTACTTGTTCTATCCAGGAATAAGTGGTTGGTCTGCCTCCACCACTAAAATCGACCGTCATACATAGCATAACATGTTCTGGAAAAGGACGTTTCACACCAAACTAAACAAACGTAATCATCTGCATTAGAGACAATGTTAAAGCACAGAGGTGTTTGTATGGTGTGGTGGTGGTGTGTGTGTGTGAGGGTGGTCCATCTGCATTAGAGACAATGTTAAAGCACAGAGGTGTTTGTGTGGTGTGGTTGTGGGGTGTGTGTGTGTGAGGATGGGGTGGTGGGGGTGGTCCATCTGCATTAGAGACAATGTTAAAGCACAGAGGTGTTTGTATGGTGTGGTGGTGGTGGTGTGTGTGGAAGGGTGGGGTGGTGGGGGTGGTCCATCTGCACTAGAGACAATGTTAAAGCACAGAGGTGTTTGTGTGGTGTGGTGGTGGTGGTGTGTGTGTGTGTGTTAGGGTGGGGTGGTGGGGTGGTCCATCTGCATTAGAGACAATGTTAAAGCACAGAGGTGTTTGTATGGTGTGGTGGTGGTGTGTGTGTGTGTGTGAGGGTGGGGTGGTGGGGTGGTCCATCTGCATTAGAGACAATGTTAAAGCACAGAGGTGTTTGTGTGGTGTGGTGGTGGTGGTGGTGTGTGTGTGTGTGAGGGTGGGGTGGTGGGGTGGTCCATCTGCATTAGAGACAATGTTAAAGCACAGAGGTGTTTGTATGGTGTGGTGGTGGTGGTGTGTGTGTGAGGGTGGTCCATCTGCATTAGAGACAATGTTAAAGCACAGAGGTGTTTGTGTGGTGTGGTGGTGGTGTGTGTGTGTGAGGGTGGGGTGGTGGGGTGGTCCATCTGCATTAGAGACAATGTTAAAGCACAGAGGTGTTTGTATGGTGTGGTGGTGGTGGTGTGTGTGGAAGGGTGGGGTGGTGGGGGTGGTCCATCTGCATTAGAGACAATGTTTAAGCACAGAGGTGTTTGTGTGGTGTGGTGGTGGTGGTGGTGTGTGTGTGTGTGTGTGTGTGTGGACGGGTGTGTGTGTGTGTGTGGGGGGGGGGTGCATCTGCATTAGAGACAATGTTAAAGCACAGAGGTGCTTGTATGGTGTGGTGGTGGTGGTGTGTGTGTGGGGGGGGGGGGGTGCATCTGCATTAGAGACAATGTTAAAGCACAGAGGTGTTTGTATGGTGGTGTGATGGTGTGTGTGGGTGGGTGGGTGGGTGGGGGTTGGGGGGGGGGGGGGGGGGGGGGGTCCATCTGCATTTGAGACAATGTTAAAGCACAGAGGTGTTTGTATGGTGTGGTGGTGGTGTGTGTGTGTGAGGGTGGGGTGGTGGGGGGTGGTCCATCTGCATTAGAGACAATGTTAAAGCACATAGGTGTTTGTATGGTGTGGGGGTGGTGGTGTGTGTGTGTGTGAGGGTGGGGTGGTGGGGGTGGTCCATCTGCATTAGAGACAATGTTAAAGCACAGAGGTGTGTGTATGGTGTGGTGGTGGTGTGTGTGTGTGAGGGTGGGGTGGTGGGGGTGGTCCATTTGCATAAGAGAAAATGTTAAAGCACAGAGGTGTTTGTATGGTGTGGTGGTGGTGGTGTGTGTGTGAGGGTGGGGTGGTGGGGGTGGTCCATCTGCATTAGAGACAATGTTAAAGCACAGAGGTGTTTGTATGGTGTGGTGGTGGTGGTGTGTGTGTGTGTGTGTGTGTGTGTGAGGGTGGGGTGGTGGGGGTGGTCCATCTGCATTAGAGACAATGTTAAAGCACAGAGGTGTTTGTATAGTGTGGTGGTGGTGTGTGTGTGTGTGAAGGTGGGGTGGTGGGGGTGGTCCATCTGCATTAGAGACAATGTTAAAGCACAGAGGTGTTTGTATGGTGTGGTGGTGGTGTGTGTGTGTGAGGGTGGGGTGGTGGGGGTGGTCCATCTGTATTAGAGACAATGTTAAAGCACAGAGGTGTTTGTATGGTGTGGTGGTGGTGTGTGTGTATGAGGATGGGGTGGTGGGGGTGGTCCATCTACATTAGAGACAATGTTAAAGCACAGAGGTGTTTGTATGGTGTGGTGGTGGTGTGTGTGTGATGGTGGGTGGTGGGGGTGGTCCATCAGCATTAGAGACAATGTTAAAGCACAGAGGTGTTTGTATGGTGTGGTGGTGGTGTGTGTGTGTGAGGGTGGGGTGGTGGTGGTGGTCCATCTGCATTTGAGACAATGTTAAAGCACAGAGGTGTTTGTGTGGTGTGGTGGTGTGTGTGTGTGTGAGGGTGGGGTGGTGGGGGTGGTCCATCTGCATTTGAGACAATGTTAAAGCACAGAGGTGTGTGTGTGGTGTGGTGGTGGTGTGTGTGTGTGTGAGGGTGGGGTGGTGGGCTGGTCCATCTGCATTTGAGACAATGTTAAAGCACAGAGGTGTTTGTGTGGTGTGGTGGTGGTGTGTGTGTGTGTGAGGGTGGGGTGGTGGGCTGGTCCATCTGCATTTGAGACAATGTTAAAGCACAGAGGTGTTTGTGTGGTGTGGTGGTGGTGTGTGTGTGTGTGTGAGGGTGGGGTGGTGGGGCTGGTCCATCTGCATTTGAGACAATGTTAAAGCACAGAGGTGTTTGTGTGGTGTGGTGGTGGTGTGTGTGTGTGAGGGTGGGGTGGTGGGTGTGGTCCATCTGCATTAGAGGCAATGTTAAAGCACAGAGGTGTTTGTGTGGTGTGGTGGTGGTGGTGTGTGTGTGAGGGTGGGGTGGTGGGTGTGGTCCATCTTCATTAGAGACAATGTTAAAGCACAGAGGTGTTTGTGTGGTGTGGTGGTGGTGGTGTGTGTGTGAGGGTGGGGTGGTCGGGGTGGTCAATCTGCATTTGAGACAATGTTAAAGCACAGAGGTGTTTGTGTGGTGTGGTGGTGGTGTGTGTGTGTGAGGGTGGGGTGGTGGGGGTGGTCCATCTGCATTAGAGACAATGTTAAAGCACAGAGGTGTTTGCATGGTGTGGTGGTGGTGGTGTGTGTGTGTGTGTGTGTGTGTGAGGGTGGGGTGGTGGGGGTGGTCCATCTGCATTAGAGACAATGTTAAAGCACAGAGGTGTTTGTATAGTGTGGTGGTGGTGTGTGTGTGTGTGAAGGTGGGGTGGTGGGGGTGGTCCATCTGCATTAGAGACAATGTTAAAGCACAGAGGTGTTTGTATGGTGTGGTGGTGGTGTGTGTGTGTGAGGGTGGGGTGGTGGGGGTGGTCCATCTGTATTAGAGACAATGTTAAAGCACAGAGGTGTTTGTATGGTGTGGTGGTGGTGTGTGTGTATGAGGATGGGGTGGTGGGGGTGGTCCATCTACATTAGAGACAATGTTAAAGCACAGAGGTGTTTGTATGGTGTGGTGGTGGTGTGTGTGTGATGGTGGGTGGTGGGGGTGGTCCATCAGCATTAGAGACAATGTTAAAGCACAGAGGTGTTTGTATGGTGTGGTGGTGGTGTGTGTGTGTGAGGGTGGGGTGGTGGTGGTGGTCCATCTGCATTTGAGACAATGTTAAAGCACAGAGGTGTTTGTGTGGTGTGGTGGTGTGTGTGTGTGTGTGTGTGAGGGTGGGGTGGTGGGGGTGGTCCATCTGCATTTGAGACAATGTTAAAGCACAGAGGTGTGTGTGTGGTGTGGTGGTGGTGTGTGTGTGTGTGAGGGTGGGGTGGTGGGCTGGTCCATCTGCATTTGAGACAATGTTAAAGCACAGAGGTGTTTGTGTGGTGTGGTGGTGGTGTGTGTGTGTGTGAGGGTGGGGTGGTGGGCTGGTCCATCTGCATTTGAGACAATGTTAAAGCACAGAGGTGTTTGTGTGGTGTGGTGGTGGTGTGTGTGTGTGTGAGGGTGGGGTGGTGGGGCTGGTCCATCTGCATTTGAGACAATGTTAAAGCACAGAGGTGTTTGTGTGGTGTGGTGGTGGTGTGTGTGTGTGAGGGTGGGGTGGTGGGTGTGGTCCATCTGCATTAGAGGCAATGTTAAAGCACAGAGGTGTTTGTGTGGTGTGGTGGTGGTGGTGTGTGTGTGAGGGTGGGGTGGTCGGGGTGGGCAATCTGCATTTGAGACAATGTTAAAGCACAGAGGTGTTTGTGTGGTGTGGTGGTGGTGTGTGTGTGTGAGGGTGGGGTGGTGGGGGTGGTCCATCTGCATTAGAGACAATGTTAAAGCACAGAGGTGTTTGCATGGTGTGGTGGTGGTGGTGTGTGTGTGTGAGGGTGGGGTGGTGGGGATGGTCCATCTGCATTTGAGACAATGTTAAAGCAGAGAGGTGCGTGTGTGTTGTTGTTGTTTTAGGGGGGGGGGGGGGGGGGGCGGGGTTCATCTGCATTAGAAACAATGTTAAAGCAGAGAGGTGTGTGTGTGTGTGTTTTTGGGGGGATCATCTGCATTAGAGACAATGTTAAAGCAGAGGTGTGTGTGTGTGTGTGTGTGTGCGTGCGTGCGTGCGTGCGTGCGTGCGTGCGTGTGTGTGGGGGGGGGGGGGTGGGGGGGGCGGGGGATGGGGCGGGAGGGGTTCATCTGCATTAGAGACAATGTTAAAGCAGAGAGGTGTGTGTGTGTGTTTCGGGGGTGGGGGGGGGGGGGTTCATCTGCATTAGTGACAACGTTAAAGCGAAGAGGTGTGTGGGGTGGGGGGGGGGGGATGGAGGGAAGGAAGGACGTTTCACACCAAACTAAACAAACTTGATCATCCGCATTAGAGACAATGTTAAAGCAGAGGTGTGTATGTGTGTGTGTGTGTGTGTTTTTCGGGGGTGGGGGTGATTCATCTGCATTAGTGACAATGTTAAAGCAGAGAGGTTTGTGGGGTGGGGTGGGGTGTGGGGGAGGGGGGAGGGGCAGGAGGGAAGGAAGGACGTTTCACACCAAACTAAACAAACTCTGCATTAGAGGCAATGTTAAAAGCAGAGGTGTGTGTGTGTGTGCGTGCGTGCGTGCGTGGGGTGTGTGTGTGGGGGGGGGGGGGGGGGGAGTCATCTGCATAATCCCCCCAAATTCATGTTCATTTTATCATTTTTTGTTCATGTTCATTTAAGATCTTCATCATGATCACTGCATTGTTTCAGTTGCTATCTCGCTCGCATCAAAAGAGCAATGGCAGGAAAACAATAAACGTGGCTCCAGCGTAAATGTATTTTTCTACAATAAAATTTCCAGCAACTCTGCAGTTCAGGTTGATAAGGTTCTAGGCCCATTTTCCATATTTTTTCTCGATGTACATGGAAGATGAGCCTGGCATGTTCATGCCTGTTAGGCGCCATATAACCTTTTCATGTGTTGGTGCGCCTTAAAAACCCAATTCAATTCAATTCAATTCATCTGCATTAGTGACAATGTTAAAGCAGAGAGTGTGTGTGGGGTTGTTTTTTTTGGGGGGGGGGGGGGGTGGAGGGGGGGGGGGCTGGTGTGTGTGTGTGTGTGTGTGTGTGTGTGTGTGTGTTTATTGGGGGGTGGCGGGGTGGGGTCATCTGCATTAGAGACAATGTTAAAGCAGAGAGGTGCGTGTGTGTTGTTGTTGTTTTTAGGGGGGTGGGCGGGGTTCATCTGCATTAGAGACAATGTTAAAGCAGAGAGGTGTGTTTGTGTGTGTGGTGGGGTTGGGGTGGGGGTGGGGGGTGGGGGGGGGGGGTTTCATCTGCATTAGAGACAATGTTACAGCAGAGGGGTTAGGTGGGGGCGCAGTTAGCGGGACTGAAGGCGATCTGGAAGAGTGTTTGGTGTCGAATTTTATCCATTTTTTAAACACCCTAGACGTGTTCTTAATGGTCTTAATAAGGTTATGGATAAATAAAATCTACAGCTAAATATTTATCTTAAAATATATGGTTTGTAGTGTCCCTGAGAGGTAAATAAGGATATTTAAAAATATGTAAACATCTTAAATCAGACGTAAGTGATATATTCCACTTAAGCTTTATGAATATGGACCCTGGCTCATATAAAATGAGCATAGGCTAATTATGCATTAAATGAAGTCGCTTGTTACTTTGCTTAATTATTGTTCCTGAAACTGTTTCACCGGGAAAACGGGAAAACTCGACGTCTGCATGTTGTTTTTTTCATATTACGAACTGTTAATTATAACGAGGTTTATATAGCTAGCTTTGGTATATATAATTAAGCTAGTTTACTTTGATCACAAAACAAGAATGTATACGAGCTTTCATACGGTTCAAAGGGCATAATTTAATGCCTATACACAATGAATATGAAACTGATACACATTATGATGGTTTTATTCGTCCATAATTCGTCTTGCTGATCAATCTGATGAATAAATCAGTGCATGCCGTATGATACCCATTTGTATATGAATGTATTGGGTTTAACGTCGCTTAAAAATCATTTAGCGCACCCCCTCCCTCTGCCCCACCCTCCTCGTGCACCCCCCTCCCTCTTCCCCACCCCCCTCGTGGTTCCGGAGCAAGAATACTTATCAGATAGAGGGAAAAAATCCTCACTTCCGACCCCCAAATGCTCATTTTTGTTACATTTATTAAAGGTCTTCATCATCCCTGTATTATTGAGAGGTGGCAGAACACAATGATGGTGACTTCAGCTAATGGTGATTGAGAGGTGGCAGAACACAATGATAGTGACTTCAGCTAATGGTGATTGAGAGGTGGCAGAACACAACGATAGTGACTTCAGCTAATGGTGATTGAGAGGTGGCAGAACACAACGATGGTGACTTCAGCTAATGGTGACTGAGAGGTGGCAGAACACAATGATGGTGACTTCAGCTAATGGTGACTGAGAGGTGGCAGAACACAATGATGGTGACTTCAGCTAATGGTGACTGAGAGGTGGCAGAACACAACGATAGTGACTTCAGCTAATGGTGACTGAGAGGTGGCAGAACACAACGATGGTGACTTCAGCTAATGGTGACTGAGAGGTGGCAGAACACAATGATGGTGACTTCAGCTAATGGTGACTGAGAGGTGGCAGAACACAACGATAGTGACTTCAGCTAATGGTGATTGAGAGGTGGCAGAACACAACGATAGTGACTTCAGCTAATGGTGACTGAGAGGTGGCAGAACACAACGATGGTGACTTCAGCTAATGGTGATTGAGAGGTGGCAGAACACAACGATAGTGACTTCAGCTAATGGTGATTGAGAGGTGGCAGAACACAACGATGGTGACTTCAGCTAATGGTGATTGAGAGGTGGCAGAACACAACGATGGTGACTTCAGCTAATGGTGATTGAGAGGTGGCAGAACACAACGATGGTGACTTCAGCTAATGGTGATTGAGATGTGGCAGAACACAATGATGGTGACTTCAGCTAATGGTGATTGAGAGGTGGCAGAACACAATGATAGTGACTTCAGCTAATGGTGATTGAGAGGTGGCAGAACACAATGATAGTGACTTCAGCTAATGGTGATTGAGAGGTGGCAGAACACAATGATGGTGACTTCAGCTAATGGTGATTGAGAGGTGGCAGAACACAATGATGGTGACTTCAGCTAATGGTGATTGAGAGGTGGCAGAACACAATGATAATGACTTCAGCTTATGGTGATTGAGAGGTGGCAGAACACAATGATGGTGACTTCAGCTAATGGTGATTGAGAGGTGGCAGAACACAATGATGGTGACTTCAGCTAATGGTGATTGAGAGGTGGCAGAACACAATGATAGTGACTTCAGCTAATGGTGATTGAGAGGTGGCAGAACACAATGATAGTGACTTCAGCTAATGGTGATTGAGAGGTGGCAGAAAACAATGATAGTGACTTCAGCTAATGGTGATTGAGGTGGCAGAACACAATGATAGTGACTTCAGCTAATGGTGATTGAGAGGTGGCAGAACACAATGATAGTGACTTCAGCTAATGGTGATTGAGAGGTGGCAGAACACAATGATAGTGACTTCAGCTAATGGTGATTGAGAGGTGGCAGAACACAATGATAGTGACTTCAGCTAATGGTGATTGAGAGGTGGCAGAACACAATGATGGTGACTTCAGCTAATGGTGATTGAGAGGTGGCAGAACACAATGATGGTGACTTCAGCTAATGGTGATTGAGAGGTGGCAGAACACAATGATGGTGACTTCAGCTAATGGTGATTGAGAGGTGGCAGAACACAATGATAGTGACTTCAGCTAATGGTGATTGAGAGGTGGCAGAACACAATGATAGTGACTTCAGCTAATGGTGATTGAGAGGTGGCAGAACACAATGATAGTGACTTCAGCTAATGGTGATTGAGAGGTGGCAGAACACAATGATGGTGACTTCAGCTAATGGTGATTGAGAGGTGGCAGAACACAATGATGGTGACTTCAGCTAATGGTGATTGAGAGGTGGCAGAACACAATGATAATGACTTCAGCTTATGGTGATTGAGAGGTGGCAGAACACAATGATGGTGACTTCAGCTAATGGTGATTGAGAGGTGGCAGAACACAATGATGGTGACTTCAGCTAATGGTGATTGAGAGGTGGCAGAACACAATGATAGTGACTTCAGCTAATGGTGATTGAGAGGTGGCAGAACACAATGATAGTGACTTCAGCTAATAGTGATTGAGAGGTGGCAGAACACAATGATATTGACTTCAGCTAATGGTGATTGAGAGGTGGCAGAAAACAATGATAGTGACTTCAGCTAATGGTGATTGAGGTGGCAGAACACAATGATAGTGACTTCAGCTAATGGTGATTGAGAGGTGGCAGAACACAATGATAGTGACTTCAGCTAATGGTGATTGAGAGGTGGCAGAACACAATGATAGTGACTTCAGCTAATGGTGATTGAGAGGTGGCAGAACACAATGATAGTGACTTCAGCTAATGGTGATTGAGAGGTGGCAGAACACAATGATGGTGACTTCAGCTAATGGTGATTGAGAGGTGGCAGAACACAATGATGGTGACTTCAGCTAATGGTGATTGAGAGGTGGCAGAACACAATGATAGTGACTTCAGCTAATGGTGATTGAGAGTTGGCAGAACACAATGATAGTGACTTCAGCTAATGGTGATTGAGAGGTGGCAGAACACAATGATGGTGACTTCAGCTAATGGTGATTGAGAGGTGGCAGAACACAATGATGGTGACTTCAGCTAATGGTGATTGAGAGGTGGCAGAACACAATGATTGTGACTTCAGCTAATGGTGATTGAGAGGTGGCAGAACACAATGATAGTGACTTCAGCTAATGGTGATTAAGAGGTGGCAGAACACAATGATAGTGACTTCAGCTAATGGTGATTGAGAGGTGGCAGAACACAATGATAGTGACTTCAGCTAATGGTGATTAAGAGGTGGCAGAAAACAATGATAATGACTTCAGCTAATGGTGATTGAGGTGGCAGAACACATTGATAGTGACTTCAGCTAATGGTGATTGAGAGGTGGCAGAACACAATGATAGTGACTTCAGCTAATGGTGATTGAGAGGTGGCAGAACACAATGATAGTGACTTCAGCTAATGGTGATTGAGAGGTGGCAGAAAACAATGATAGTGACTTCAGCTAATGGTGATTGAGGTGGCAGAACACAATGATAGTGACTTCAGCTAATGGTGATTGAGGTGGCAAAACACAATGATAGTGACTTCAGCTAATGGTGATTGAGAGGTGGCAGAACACAATGATAGTGACTTCAGCTAATGGTGATTGAGAGGTGGCAGAACACAATGATAGTGACTTCAGCTAATGGTGATTGAGAGGTGGCAGAACACATAGTGACTTCAGCTAATGGTGATTGAGAGGTGGCAGAACACAATGATAGTGAGTTCAGCTAATAGTGATTGAGAGGTGGCAGAAAAAAAAGTAATAGTGACTTCAGCTAATGGTGATTGAGGTGGCAGAACACAATGATGGTGACTTCAGCTAATGGTGATTGAGAGGTGGCAGAACACAATGATAGTGACTTCAGCTAATGCTGATTGAGGTGGCAGAACACAATGATAGTGACTTCAGCTAATGGTGATTGAGAGTTGGCAGAACACAATGATAGTGACTTCAGCTAATGGTGATTGAGAGGTGGCAGAACACAATGATAGTGACTTCAGCTAATGGTGATTGAGAGGTGGCAGAACACAATGATAGGGACTTCAGCTAATGGTGATTGAGAGGTGGCAGAACACAATGATAGTGACTTCAGCTAATGGTGATTGAGAGGTGGCAGAACACAATGATAGTGACTTCAGCTAATAGTGATTGAGAGGTGGCAGAAAAAAAAGTAATAGTGACTTCAGCTAATGGTGATTGAGGTGGCAGAACACAATGATGGTGACTTCAGCTAATGGTGATTGAGAGGTGGCAGAACACAATGATAGTGACTTCAGCTAATGGTGATTGAGAGGTTGCAGAACACAATGATAGTGACTTCAGCTAATGGTGATTGAGAGGTGGCAGAACACAATGATTGTGACTTCAGCTAATAGTGATTGAGAGGTGGCAGAAAAAAAAGTAATAGTGACTTCAGCTAATGGTGATTGAGGTGGCAGAACACAATGATAGTGACTTCAGCTAATAGTGATCGAGAGGTGGCAGAAAAAAAAGTAATAGTGACTTCAGCTAATGGTGATTGAGGTGGCAGAACACAATGATGGTGACTTCAGCTAATGGTGATTTAGAGGTGGCAGAAAACAATGATAGTGACTTCAGCTAATGGTGATTGAGAGGTGGTAGAAAAAAGTAATAGTGACTTCAGGTAATGGTGATTGAGGTGGCAGAAAATAATGATAATGACTTCAGCTAATGGTGATTGTGAGGTGGCAGAAAAAAAGTAATAGTGACTTCAGCTAATGGTGATTGAGGTGGCAGAACACAATGATGGTGACTTCAGCTAATGGTGATTGAGAGGTGGCAGAACACAATGATGGTGACTTCAGCTAATGGTGATTGAGAGGTGGCAGAACACAATGATGGTGACTTCAGCTAATGGTGATTTAGAGGTGGCAGAAAATAATGATAATGACTTCAGCTAATAGTGATTGAGAGGTGGCAGAAAAAAAAGTAATAGTGACTTCAGCTAATGGTGATTGAGGTGGCAGAACACAATGATAGTGACTTCAGCTAATGGTGATTGAGAGGTGGCAGAACACAATGATGGTGAATTTAGCTAATAGTGATTTAGAGGTGGCAGAAAATAATGATAATGACTTCAGCTAATGGTGATTGAGAGGTGGCAGAAAACAATAATAGTGACTTCAGCTAATAGTGATTGAGAGGTGGCAGAAAACTTCAGCTAATAGTGATTGAGAGGTGGCAGAAAACAATGATTGTGATTTCAGCTAATAGTGACTGAGAGGTGGCAGAAAACAATGATAGTGACTTCAGCTAATAGTGATTGAGAGGTGGCAGAAAACAATGATTGTGATTTCAGCTGATAGTGATTGAGAAGTGGCAGAAAACAATGATAGTGACTTCAGCTAATGGTGATTGAGGTGGCAGAAAACAATGAGAGTGACTTCAGCTAATGGTGATTGAGAGGTGGCAGAAAACAATGATAGTGACTTCAGCTAATAGTGATTGAGAGGTGGCAGAAAACAATGATAGTGACTTCAGCTAATAGTGATTAAGGGGTGGCAGAAAACAATGATAGTGACTTCAGCTAATGGTGATTGAGGTGGCAGAACACAATGATAGTGACTTCAGCTAATGGTGATTGAGGTGGCAAAACACAATGATAGTGACTTCAGCTAATGGTGATTGAGAGGTGGCAGAACACAATGATAGTGACTTCAGCTAATGGTGATTGAGAGGTGGCAGAACACAATGATAGTGACTTCAGCTAATGGTGATTGAGAGGTGGCAGAACACAACGATAGTGACTTCAGCTAATGGTGATTGAGAGGTTGCAGAACACAATGATAGTGAGTTCAGCTAATAGTGATTGAGAGGTGGCAGAAAAAAAAGTAATAGTGACTTCAGCTAATGGTGATTGAGGTGGCAGAACACAATGATGGTGACTTCAGCTAATGGTGATTGAGAGGTGGCAGAACACAATGATAGTGACTTCAGCTAATGCTGATTGAGGTGGCAGAACACAATGATAGTGACTTCAGCTAATGGTGATTGAGAGTTGGCAGAACACAATGATAGTGACTTCAGCTAATGGTGATTGAGAGGTGGCAGAACACAATGATAGTGACTTCAGCTAATGGTGATTGAGAGGTGGCAGAACACAATGATAGGGACTTCAGCTAATGGTGATTGAGAGGTGGCAGAACACAATGATAGTGACTTCAGCTAATGGTGATTGAGAGGTGGCAGAACACAATGATAGTGACTTCAGCTAATAGTGATTGAGAGGTGGCAGAAAAAAAAGTAATAGTGACTTCAGCTAATGGTGATTGAGGTGGCAGAACACAATGATGGTGACTTCAGCTAATGGTGATTGAGAGGTGGCAGAACACAATGATAGTGACTTCAGCTAATGGTGATTGAGAGGTTGCAGAACACAATGATAGTGACTTCAGCTAATGGTGATTGAGAGGTGGCAGAACACAATGATTGTGACTTCAGCTAATAGTGATTGAGAGGTGGCAGAAAAAAAAGTAATAGTGACTTCAGCTAATGGTGATTGAGGTGGCAGAACACAATGATAGTGACTTCAGCTAATAGTGATCGAGAGGTGGCAGAAAAAAAAGTAATAGTGACTTCAGCTAATGGTGATTGAGGTGGCAGAACACAATGATGGTGACTTCAGCTAATGGTGATTTAGAGGTGGCAGAAAACAATGATAGTGACTTCAGCTAATGGTGATTGAGAGGTGGCAGAAAAAAGTAATAGTGACTTCAGGTAATGGTGATTGAGGTGGCAGAAAATAATGATAATGACTTCAGCTAATGGTGATTGTGAGGTGGCAGAAAAAAAGTAATAGTGACTTCAGCTAATGGTGATTGAGGTGGCAGAACACAATGATGGTGACTTCAGCTAATGGTGATTGAGAGGTGGCAGAACACAATGATGGTGACTTCAGCTAATGGTGATTGAGAGGTGGCAGAACACAATGATGGTGACTTCAGCTAATGGTGATTTAGAGGTGGCAGAAAATAATGATAATGACTTCAGCTAATAGTGATTGAGAGGTGGCAGAAAAAAAAGTAATAGTGACTTCAGCTAATGGTGATTGAGGTGGCAGAACACAATGATAGTGACTTCAGCTAATGGTGATTGAGAGGTGGCAGAACACAATGATAGTGACTTCAGCTAATAGTGATTGAGAGGTGGCAGAAAAAAAAGTAATAGTGACTTCAGCTAATGGTGATTGAGGTGGCAGAACACAATGATGGTGACTTCAGCTAATGGTGATTGAGAGGTGGCAGAACACAATGATAGTGACTTCAGCTAATGGTGATTGAGAGGTTGCAGAACACAATGATAGTGACTTCAGCTAATGGTGATTGAGAGGTGGCAGAACACAATGATTGTGACTTCAGCTAATAGTGATTGAGAGGTGGCAGAAAAAAAAGTAATAGTGACTTCAGCTAATGGTGATTGAGGTGGCAGAACACAATGATAGTGACTTCAGCTAATAGTGATCGAGAGGTGGCAGAAAAAAAAGTAATAGTGACTTCAGCTAATGGTGATTGAGGTGGCAGAACACAATGATGGTGACTTCAGCTAATGGTGATTTAGAGGTGGCAGAAAACAATGATAGTGACTTCAGCTAATGGTGATTGAGAGGTGGTAGAAAAAAGTAATAGTGACTTCAGGTAATGGTGATTGAGGTGGCAGAAAATAATGATAATGACTTCAGCTAATGGTGATTGTGAGGTGGCAGAAAAAAAGTAATAGTGACTTCAGCTAATGGTGATTGAGGTGGCAGAACACAATGATGGTGACTTCAGCTAATGGTGATTGAGAGGTGGCAGAACACAATGATGGTGACTTCAGCTAATGGTGATTGAGAGGTGGCAGAACACAATGATGGTGACTTCAGCTAATGGTGATTTAGAGGTGGCAGAAAATAATGATAATGACTTCAGCTAATAGTGATTGAGAGGTGGCAGAAAAAAAAGTAATAGTGACTTCAGCTAATGGTGATTGAGGTGGCAGAACACAATGATAGTGACTTCAGCTAATGGTGATTGAGAGGTGGCAGAACACAATGATGGTGAATTTAGCTAATAGTGATTTAGAGGTGGCAGAAAATAATGATAATGACTTCAGCTAATGGTGATTGAGAGGTGGCAGAAAACAATAATAGTGACTTCAGCTAATAGTGATTGAGAGGTGGCAGAAAACTTCAGCTAATAGTGATTGAGAGGTGGCAGAAAACAATGATTGTGATTTCAGCTAATAGTGACTGAGAGGTGGCAGAAAACAATGATAGTGACTTCAGCTAATAGTGATTGAGAGGTGGCAGAAAACAATGATTGTGATTTCAGCTGATAGTGATTGAGAAGTGGCAGAAAACAATGATAGTGACTTCAGCTAATGGTGATTGAGGTGGCAGAAAACAATGAGAGTGACTTCAGCTAATGGTGATTGAGAGGTGGCAGAAAACAATGATAGTGACTTCAGCTAATAGTGATTGAGAGGTGGCAGAAAACAATGATAGTGACTTCAGCTAATAGTGATTAAGGGGTGGCAGAAAACAATGATAGTGACTTCAGCTAATGGTGATTGAGGTGGCAGAACACAATGATAGTGACTTCAGCTAATGGTGATTGAGGTGGCAAAACACAATGATAGTGACTTCAGCTAATGGTGATTGAGAGGTGGCAGAACACAATGATAGTGACTTCAGCTAATGGTGATTGAGAGGTGGCAGAACACAATGATAGTGACTTCAGCTAATGGTGATTGAGAGGTGGCAGAACACAACGATAGTGACTTCAGCTAATGGTGATTGAGAGGTTGCAGAACACAATGATAGTGAGTTCAGCTAATAGTGATTGAGAGGTGGCAGAAAAAAAAGTAATAGTGACTTCAGCTAATGGTGATTGAGGTGGCAGAACACAATGATGGTGACTTCAGCTAATGGTGATTGAGAGGTGGCAGAACACAATGATAGTGACTTCAGCTAATGCTGATTGAGGTGGCAGAACACAATGATAGTGACTTCAGCTAATGGTGATTGAGAGTTGGCAGAACACAATGATAGTGACTTCAGCTAATGGTGATTGAGAGGTGGCAGAACACAATGATAGTGACTTCAGCTAATGGTGATTGAGAGGTGGCAGAACACAATGATAGGGACTTCAGCTAATGGTGATTGAGAGGTGGCAGAACACAATGATAGTGACTTCAGCTAATGGTGATTGAGAGGTGGCAGAACACAATGATAGTGACTTCAGCTAATAGTGATTGAGAGGTGGCAGAAAAAAAAGTAATAGTGACTTCAGCTAATGGTGATTGAGGTGGCAGAACACAATGATGGTGACTTCAGCTAATGGTGATTGAGAGGTGGCAGAACACAATGATAGTGACTTCAGCTAATGGTGATTGAGAGGTTGCAGAACACAATGATAGTGACTTCAGCTAATGGTGATTGAGAGGTGGCAGAACACAATGATTGTGACTTCAGCTAATAGTGATTGAGAGGTGGCAGAAAAAAAAGTAATAGTGACTTCAGCTAATGGTGATTGAGGTGGCAGAACACAATGATAGTGACTTCAGCTAATAGTGATCGAGAGGTGGCAGAAAAAAAAGTAATAGTGACTTCAGCTAATGGTGATTGAGGTGGCAGAACACAATGATGGTGACTTCAGCTAATGGTGATTTAGAGGTGGCAGAAAACAATGATAGTGACTTCAGCTAATGGTGATTGAGAGGTGGCAGAAAAAAGTAATAGTGACTTCAGGTAATGGTGATTGAGGTGGCAGAAAATAATGATAATGACTTCAGCTAATGGTGATTGTGAGGTGGCAGAAAAAAAGTAATAGTGACTTCAGCTAATGGTGATTGAGGTGGCAGAACACAATGATGGTGACTTCAGCTAATGGTGATTGAGAGGTGGCAGAACACAATGATGGTGACTTCAGCTAATGGTGATTGAGAGGTGGCAGAACACAATGATGGTGACTTCAGCTAATGGTGATTTAGAGGTGGCAGAAAATAATGATAATGACTTCAGCTAATAGTGATTGAGAGGTGGCAGAAAAAAAAGTAATAGTGACTTCAGCTAATGGTGATTGAGGTGGCAGAACACAATGATAGTGACTTCAGCTAATGGTGATTGAGAGGTGGCAGAACACAATGATGGTGAATTTAGCTAATAGTGATTTAGAGGTGGCAGAAAATAATGATAATGACTTCAGCTAATGGTGATTGAGAGGTGGCAGAAAACAATAATAGTGACTTCAGCTAATAGTGATTGAGAGGTGGCAGAAAACTTCAGCTAATAGTGATTGAGAGGTGGCAGAAAACAATGATTGTGATTTCAGCTAATAGTGACTGAGAGGTGGCAGAAAACAATGATAGTGACTTCAGCTAATAGTGATTGAGAGGTGGCAGAAAACAATGATTGTGATTTCAGCTGATAGTGATTGAGAAGTGGCAGAAAACAATGATAGTGACTTCAGCTAATGGTGATTGAGGTGGCAGAAAACAATGAGAGTGACTTCAGCTAATGGTGATTGAGAGGTGGCAGAAAACAATGATAGTGACTTCAGCTAATAGTGATTGAGAGGTGGCAGAAAACAATGATAGTGACTTCAGCTAATAGTGATTAAGGGGTGGCAGAAAACAATGATAGTGACTTCAGCTAATGGTGATTGAGAGGTGGCAGAACACAACGATAGTGACTTCAGCTAATGGTGATTGAGAGGTTGCAGAACACAATGATAGTGACTTCAGCTAATGGTGATTGAGAGGTGGCAGAACACAATGATAGTGACTTCAGCTAATGGTGATTGAGAGGTGGCAGAACACAATGATAGTGACTTCAGCTAATGGTGATTGAGAGGTGGCAGAACACAACGATAGTGACTTCAGCTAATGGTGATTGTGAGGTTGCAGAACACAATGATAGTGACTTCAGCTAATGGTGATTGAGAGGTGGCAGAACACAATGATTGTGACTTCAGCTAATAGTGATTGAGAGGTGGCAGAAAAAAAAGTAATAGTGACTTCAGCTAATGGTGATTGAGGTGGCAGAACACAATGATAGTGACTTCAGCTAATAGTGATCGAGAGGTGGCAGAAAAAAAAGTAATAGTGACTTCAGCTAATGGTGATTGAGGTGGCACACAATGATGGTGACTTCAGCTAATGGTGATTTAGAGGTGGCAGAAAACAATGATAGTGACTTCAGCTAATGGTGATTGAGAGGTGGCAGAAAAAAGTAATAGTGACTTCAGGTAATGGTGATTGAGGTGGCAGAAAATAATGATAATGACTTCAGCTAATGGTGATTGTGAGGTGGCAGAAAAAAAGTAATAGTGACTTCAGCTAATGGTGATTGAGGTGGCAGAACACAATGATGGTGACTTCAGCTAATGGTGATTGAGAGGTGGCAGAACACAATGATGGTGACTTCAGCTAATGGTGATTGAGAGGTGGCAGAACACAATGATGGTGACTTCAGCTAATGGTGATTTAGAGGTGGAAGAAAATAATGATAATGACTTCAGCTAATAGTGATTGAGAGGTGGCAGAAAAAAAAGTTATAGTGACTTCAGCTAATGGTGATTGAGGTGGCAGAACACAATGATAGTGACTTCAGCTAATGGTGATTGAGAGGTGGCAGAACACAATGATGGTGACTTTAGCTAATAGTGATTTAGAGGTGGCAGAAAATAATGATAATGACTTCAGCTAATGGTGATTGAGAGGTGGCAGAAAACAATAATAGTGACTTCAGCTAATAGTGATTGAGAGGTGGCAGAAAACTTCAGCTAATAGTGATTGAGAGGTGGCAGAAAACAATGATTGTGATTTCAGCTAATAGTGACTGAGAGGTGGCAGAAAACAATGATAGTGACTTCAGCTAATAGTGATTGAGAGGTGGCAGAAAACAATGATTGTGATTTCAGCTGATAGTGATTGAGAGGTGGCAGAAAACAATGATAGTGACTTCAGCTAATGGTGATTGAGGTGGCAGAAAACAATGAGAGTGACTTCAGCTAATGGTGATTGAGAGGTGGCAGAAAACAATGATAGTGACTTCAGCTAATAGTGATTGAGAGGTGGCAGAAAACAATGATAGTGACTTCAGCTAATAGTGATTGAGAGGTGGCAGAAAACAATGATAGTGACTTCAGCTAATGGTGATTGAGAGGTGGCAGAACACAATGATAGTGACTTCAGCTAATGGTGATTGAGAGGTGGCAGAACACAATGATAGTGACGTCAGCTAATGGTGATTGAGAGGTGGCAGAACACAATGATAGTGACTTCAGCTAATGGTGATTGAGAGGTGGCAGAACACAATGATAGTGACTTCAGCTAATGGTGATTGAGAGGTGGCAGAACACAATGATAGTGACTTCAGCTAATAGTGATTGAGAGGTGGCAGAAAAGAAAGTAATAGTGACTTCAGCTAATGGTGATTGAGGTGGCAGAACACAATGATGGTGACTTCAGCTAATGGTGATTGAGAGGTGGCAGAACACAATGATAGTGACTTCAGCTAATGGTGATTGAGAGGTGGCAGAACACAACGATAGTGACTTCAGCTAATGGTGATTGAGAGGTTGCAGAACACAATGATAGTGACTTCAGCTAATGGTGATTGAGAGGTGGCAGAACACAATGATAGTGACTTCAGCTAATAGTGATTGAGAGGTGGCAGAAAAAAAAGTAATAGTGACTTCAGCTAATGGTGATTGAGGTGGCAGAACACAATGATGGTGACTTCAGCTAATGGTGATTGAGAGGTGGCAGAACACAATGATAGTGACTTCAGCTAATGGTGATTGAGAGGTAGCAGAACACAATGATAGTGACTTCAGCTAATAGTGATCGAGAGGTGGCAGAAAAAAAAGTAATAGTGACTTCAGGTAATGGTGATTGAGGTGGCAGAAAATAATGATAATGACTTCAGCTAATGGTGATTGAGAGGTGGCAGAAAAAAAGTAATAGTGACTTCAGCTAATGGTGATTGAGGTGGCAGAACACAATGATGGTGACTTCAGCTAATGGTGATTGAGAGGTGGCAGAACACAATGATGGTGACTTCATCTAATTGTTATTTGAGAGGTGGCAGAAAACAATGCTAGTGACTTCATCTAATTGTTATTTGAGAGGTGGCAGAAAACAATGCTAGTGACTTTAGCTAATGGTGATTGAGAGGTGGCAGAAAACAAGAGGGCCAAGATGGCTCTATATCGATCACCTGAGTAATGGCCCAATTATCGAACTTCTTCGAAATCTTATGGTCATATACAATCTGTGCAAGTTTGGTTAAGATTGTTCAAGAAATGTGGTCTCTGTTGTTTAATATAAAGACACTGATTGAGAGCTGGCAGAAAACAATGATAGTGACTTCAGCTAATGGTGATTGAGGTGGCAGAAAACAATGAGAGTGACTTCAGCTAATGGTGATTGAGAGGTGGCAGAAAACAATGATAGTGACTTCAGCTAATAGTGATTGAGAGGTGGCAGAAAACAATGATAGTGACTTCAGCTAATAGTGATTGAGAGGTGGCAGAAAACAATGATAGTGACTTCAGCTAATAGTGATTGAGGTGGCAGAAAACAATGAGAGTGACTTCAGCTAATGGTGATTGAGAGGTGGCAGAAAAAAGTAATAGTGACTTCAGCTAATAGTGATTGAGGTGGCAGAAAACAATGAGAGTGACTTCAGCTAATGGTGATTGAGAGGTGGCAGAAAAAAATAATAGTGACTTCAGCTAATGGTGATCGAGGTGGCAGAACACAATGATGGTGACTTCAGTTAATGGTGATTGAGAGGTGGCAGAAATTTTCAGCTAATAGTGGTTGAGAGATGGCAGAAAACAATGATAGAGACTTCAGCTAATAGTGATTGAGAGGTGGCAGAAAACAGTGATAGTGACTTCAGCTAATAGTGATTTTAGAGGTGGCAGAAAACTTCAGCTAATAGTGGTTGAGAGGTGGCAGAAAACAATGATAGTGACTTCAGCTAATTGTTATTTGAGAGTTGGCAGAAAACAATGCTAGTGACTTTAGCTAATGGTGATTGAGAGGTGGCAGAAAACGATAATAGTGACTTCAGCTAATAGTGATTGAGAGGTGGCAGAAAACAATGATTGTGATTTCAGCTAATAGTGATTGAGAGGTGGCAGAAAACAATGCTAGTGACTTCAGCTAATAGTGACTGAGAGAAGGCAGAAAACGATAATAGTGACTTCAGCCAATAGTGATTGAGAGGTGGCAGAAAACAATGATAGAGACTTCAGCTAATAGTAATTGAGAGGTGGCAGAAAACAATGATAGTGACTTCAGCTAATAGTGATTGAGAGGTGGCAGAAAACAATGATAGAGACTTCAGCTAATAGTGATTGAGAGGTGGCAGAAAACAATGATAGCGACTTCAGCTAATAGTGATTGAGAGGTGGCAGAACACAATGATAGAGACTTCAGCTAATAGTGATTGAGAGTTGGCAGAAAACAATGATAGTGACTTCATCTAATTGTTATTTGAGAGGTGGCAGAAAACAATGCTAGTGACTTTAGCTAATGGTGATTGAGAGGTGGCAGAAAACAAGAGGGCCAAGATGGCTCTATATCGATCACCTGAGTAATGGCCCAATTATCGAACTTCTTCGAAATCTTATGGTCATATACAATCTGTGCAAGTTTGGTTAAGATTGTTCAAGAAATGTGGTCTCTGTTGTTTAATATAAAGACACTGACAAAGTTTGGTAAAGATCAAATACAAAACTACATGTAATATATGAGAGATGTGTGCCTTGTGGTTTCAGAGAAGAAGATTTTTTAAGTTTTTCCCCATACATGTCTATGTAAAACATGTGACCCTTGGGGCTGGGCCAAAAGTGATCCCAGGGTCACCATTTGAACAAACTTGGTAAAGGACCATAAGCTTATAGTAAATGCAAAATGTCAAACCTTTGGCTCTTGCAGTTTCGGAGAAGATTTTTAAAAATAAAATCCTATATAAGTCTATGTAAAACTGTGACCCCCGGGCCGGGGACAAATTTGACCCCATGGTCACCATTTGAACAAACTTAGTAGAGGACCATAATCTTAGAGTAAATGCAAAATATTAAACCTCTGGCTCTTGCAGTTTCAGAGAAGATTTTTCCCCCCTATATATATGTCCATGTAAAACTGTGACCCCCGGGGCGTGGCGAAATTTGACACCAGGGTCACCATTTGAACAAACTTGGTAAAGGACCATAAGCTTATAGTAAATGCAAAATATTAAACCTCTGGCTCTTGCAGTTCCAGAGAAGAAGATTAAGGTTTTTGCCTATACATGTCTATGTAAAACATGTGACCCTTGGGGCGGGGCCAAATGTGACTCGAGGGTCACCATTTGAACAAACTTGGTAAAGGACCATAAGCTTATAGTAAATGCAAAATATCAAACTTCTGGCTATTGTAGTTTCCAAGAAGAAGATTTTTAAAAACAAAATCCTATGTAAGTCTATGTAAAAATGTGACCCTTGGGGCGGGGACAAATTTGACCCCAGGGTCACCATTTGAACAAACTAAGTAGAGGACCATAAGCTGATGCTACATGTAATACATCAGAGCTCTGTGCCATGTGGTTCCATAGTGATTGAGATGTGGCAGAAAAAAATTATAGTGACATCAGCTAATAGTGATTGAGAGGTGGCAGAAAACAATGATAGTGACTTCAGCTAATGGTGATTGAGAGGTGGCAGAAAACAAAGATAATGACTTCAGCTAACGATGATTGAGAGGTGGCAGAACACAATGATAGTGACCCCACCACCTCCAGCATGTAAGGCGGCCCCACCACCTCCAGCATGTAAGGCGGCCCCACCACCTCCAGCATGTATGGCCAGGCAGGCGCGTAGCATGCCATACTCATTTACTTACATGTGTAAACTTTTCAAACGAAGGCTCAAAAAATAAAAACTCGAAAAACACAATAAAAATGTGAGCCTAAGTGGGGGTACATGCTGACCCTAAAATGCACCAGCAGTCACGTAAGAGCGTTTATTTTTTTAAAAATTCTCGGGCCCCCACCAGCGAGAGGGGGACAACCCCCTGCACCAGGGATTGACCCCACCACCTCAAGTATGTAAGGCCAGGGATTGACCCAAACACCTCAAGCATGCAAGGCGAGTCCACCACCTCCAGCATGTAAGGCAACCCCACTATCTCCAGCATGTAAGGCCAGGGATTGATCCCACCATCTCCAGCATGTGAGGTGACCCCACCACCTCCAGCATGTAAGACGGCCCCACCACCTCCAGCATGTAAGACGGCCCCACCACCTTCAGCATGTAAGGCGACCCCACCACCTCCAGCATGTAAGGCGACCCCACCACCTCCAGCATGTAAGACGGCCCCACCATCTCCAGCATGTAAGACGGCCCCACCACCTCCAGCATGTAAGGCGACCCCACCACCTCCAGCATGTAAGGCGACCCCACCACCTCCAGCATGTAAGACGGCCCCACCATCTCCAGCATGTATGGTGACCCCACCACCTCCAGCATGTAAGACGGCCCCACCACCTCCAGCATGTAAGACGGCCCCACCATCTCCAGCATGTATGGTGACCCCACCACCTCCAGCATGTAAGACGGCCCCACCACCTCCAGCATGTAAGACGGCCCCACCACCTCCAGCATGTAAGGCGACCACCTCCAGCATGTAGGGCGACCCCACTACCTCCAGCATGTAAGACGGGCCCACCACCTCCAGCATGTGACGGCCCCACCACCTCCAGCATGTAAGGCGACTCCACCTCCAGCATGTAAGGTGACCCTACCACCTCCAGCATATAAGGCCAGGGATTGACCCCAACGCCTCCAGCATGTAAGGCCAAGGATTGACCCAACCACCTCCAGCATGTAAGGCTGCCCTACCACCTCCAGCATGTAAGGCGACCCCACCACCTCCAGCATGTAAGGCGACCCCACCACCTCCAGCATGTAAGGCAGACGCCGTCTCACTAAATCCGTTCGGAAGAGTAAGTATATAACGGCATGAGCCGACTTCACCATGTATATATCTAGTATTGACTATAGAAATACAAAACTAGACCATGAAACAAAATCAAACAGCAATAAAACCAATTATATTGTGTAGTAATACATTATTAAACAGATATTGTCTCCAAACAATCTTAACATAATAATTGAGTTATATATAACAACTGACATTGCCATGATCACATGAGGCTTTTTGGTTGTTGTTTTTAAAAAAAAAGACGTCTAACAACCCAAAATACTGCATACAGTGGCGATCCAGACACTCAATTTTTTTATCAGAATGCTTTTTAAAAAGGCCACATGCCCCAGCTCGTGAAACTTCTGGTATTTTCGCAGTACAAACAACTAACCAATCGATATATGGTTTGTCGTCACATACAATGTGTTCTTATATATCATGTGTTCTTATATATCTAAAATGCGTTAAATCAATGGACGTCAATCTAACGGTTATTACCCGAATATGATGTTTTTTCAGATTTTAACGAGCTTTCATTGATATTAAGAATTACCAAGTTTGGTAAAAATAGAAAGCTAAATGAAGGTGCTAGAGTGTTGCCATTTTTTTTTAGCATACATCATTTAACAAGGGCCATTACTTCGATGGTTATTTCTTAATATTAATGCTTTCAAACTTGTTCCAGCTTATTCAGACCCAGTTGACAAATATCGGATGCAAAACAAACACAGGTGCTAGATGCTAGATATTAAAAGTAGACAAGTTTTGTATACATTTTCATTAAATCAAGGGCCATAACTTTGGTGTTTATTTTCTTATAAAGGTGTTTTTCAGTGATATCAAGAACTGAAATGTGTGTGTGTGTGTGTATTTCTAAGGATTATAGTCCGTCCTCCTACGACTGGCGTCCTGAAGATTATAGGCACAATTGAGTCTGGATTTTTATCTGTGTGTTTGTGGGTGATGTGATGATATGTCTACTTGAAGCAGCGAACTCAATGGTTTCTTTATAGTGCTGTCACACTGGAATACCACGCCGTAGTAGACATGATACCCCACCCAGTCACATTATTCTGACACTGGTCAATCAGTCGTAGCACTACCCATTATTTGCTCGTCAGGTAAGGGTTACAAGTGACTACTCCATTTTTAAAGTCTTTGGTATGACGCGGTGAGGGGTCTCAAACCCACGACATCCCGATTGCAAGGCAGACGCTCTAACCACTACACCACAATGCTTCGGTATCAAGACCTGAAATTAACATCTCGATTTATTAATCCTGTATCATTTTGACTTTAAACCTGCTTGCATATAATTAAATAAAAAGTTTAGAGCTTTTAATTATTTCTTCGTTATTCTACCATAGGTTTAAATATATTAATGGTGCAATAGTCAACAGTTAGTAATATGCAGAAAAAGTTGCAATGAAATATTCTTATAATTAATATTAATGATTGAACAAAATGTTACGTAGTATAACTAATAGGGGGCAGCGAGTTTTTAAAAAAAATCAAGATTGCCATGTGTCCCTTTAAGACTGGTCGAGTTTGGTGAAGATGTCGAATTAAGGTAACAAGACAATATATAGCATTTTTCATTGAATCAAGGGCCATAACTATAGTGTTTATTATCCGATATTGTTGGTTTTCGAACTTGTCAGAGCTTTCATTAATATCATTTGCTGAAGATCGAATGCAAAATGAAGGTGCCCGAGTGTTGACAAAATATAGCGTTTTTCATTCAATTAAGGAGGTTGGCTAGTAAAGGACGTAGTGCTGAGATTTTTTTAAATCTGATATTTAAAGCTTTTTGGTATCATTTAGATACAAAATTATCAAAAAAGGGGTAGGTCATCACACTTTTTTTTGCACTAGATCACTAGATGTCTCAGAAGAAGACACATATTTCTAACTCCAAAATTCCACTGAAAAGATGTAAAACAGAGTCAATGAACAGTTTCAAAAAACAAATTCATGACATTACATTTATTGAAAAACAATGATTAATTTTCAATTACATATAACCAGGTCTCTGAAAACATACTCAAACACATTAATCCTCGTTCGCCTTTTTACTTTAAAAAGCAAAAATACCCCTGGTCCAGGACCACCCATTTTTTAAAGAAATTTGTTTGGACTAAAATGATAATTCAAGATAAAAAAAAAGTATATTCTAATGATCAACTTTTTTTAGAACTTGCATATTACAAGGTCCTATGACTTTTCTTTCGAAGCAAGTAAACAAATATATAGGTCACCAGGCTCTAATGATTTTTTATTAACAATTCTTTAAATTACACACATTTGGGAGTTATTTTGACATTTTCGTTGTAAAATACCGTACACACAGTTTTGACATAGAGATCGAATATACAATTAGCTCAGTTTCTACTTTTATATATGTATTCCACTATTTAAAAACAAAAATCTATTTTTTTCTACAGCAAAAGGATAAATTCTACTCAAGAGCTACCTATACCCCCTATTTTCTTGATAACAAAAAATGATCATAAATGACGGAAAAAATATGGGAAAAAAAAAATTTGTTTAAAATTTGATATATTACCATCTTAAATCCTACATTATATCTATATCTACTAGAATTGAAGAAATTAAACAATTCTGTTGTCAAATAAAACTATGATTTAAAAAATAAAATTCTTAAACTTGAAAATGTCAGAACTTGACTAGCCAACATCCTTAAGAGCAATAACTGATGTTTATTGTCCGATATTGGTGATTTTCGAACGTGTCAATGTTAAAACTCTTGCCAAGTTTAAGATCAGATGCAAAATGAATTGAACTGAATTGGTTTTATAGTCGCATCAACAGCTAAGGTCATATGGCAACTTTTTCAGCTCCTCATTGGTGGAGGAAGACACCGGGTGCCAATTTTCGTGAACGGGCAGGCTCCTGTGTAGGACCACCGACGTTCCGCAAGCCAGCTGGATAGCTTCCTCACAAAAAGATTCCTAGGCCCATGAGGTATCGAAACCACAGCGGTGAGGGGAAAGTGATTTAAAGTCAGAGACTAACCACTCGGCCAAGGAGATGCAAAATGAAGGTGTTAAGAGTTATGACAAGGCAAAATATAGCATTTTTCATTAAATCAAGGGCCATACCTCTGATGTTTTTTTATCCGATATTGATGGTTTTCGGATTTATCCCATGTTTCATTAAGACTCTGGCGAAGTTTTGGTACATATTGGATGTAAAATAGAAGCACTATAAAAAGTTAACAGACAGTAGAGCTAAAAACAAACTTGGTCAGAAACAAGCTCTCCAGACAATAATGATCTAACAAGACTACTGTTGGCTACACCTTGGTGAAATTGATTTCCCTGACTAGAAACCGTTTTTCCCTGACCAATTGAATTGGGGTTTTAAGGCGCACCAACACATGTAAAGGTTATATGGCGCCTAAAAGGCATGAACATGCCAGGCTCATCTTCCATGTACATAGAGATAAAATATGGAAAATGGGTCTAGAACCTTCTCGCCCTGAACTGCAGAGTTGCTGCAAATTCTCTGACCAACTTCTTATGATCATGGACATTTTATATAGATAATCTATGAGCCTTTTTGTAGTTTATGCTATGATATATATGCTAATTATTATTATTTTTTTGTTTAGTTTTGTATTTTAATTGCAAATGGTTATTGCCAGATGTTGTGTTGTGTTATTGTAGATTTTACAAGATGCGAGTGAAATGTCATACCTATAAAAGGCCCATGCAATTAATTATTTTATTTATTTTTTGTTTTATGTTTTAATTGAAAATGGCTTTTACCAGATGTTGTGTGATCTTATTGTACATTTTACAAGACGTGTATGAAATGCCATACATATATTACAGGCGTTCACGACTGAGCATGGAATTACGTTCATACTGACGCAATGTCATCACGTGCTCAACTCCGCCCCCTTCCTCGCTGGCTGAATGTAAACAAGAGTGTGAAAATAAATCTCGATTTGAATCTGGAGGAGATGTGCTTTAGGCATATAAACCAGCCAGCATTACAGCAGAATTGCTCGAGAGATATACCCTGAATATGCTATTTTGAAAGTAGTAAGTTACATCACAATATAATAGCAAAAAGGTGAATTGTACTCAGTGTTATGTCATGATAATGATTTTTGTCACATGAGACTTGTAGGCAAGTGGGAGGTGTCAACTAGTTTCAATTCACTAAGTACTTCCATTTTATTGGACGGCGTCATCGGTTGTTTATATGTCTGACACGTCAACATCCATTGACGCAATCAATGTAATTCCATGCTCAATCAGGAACGACTGTATAGAGCAGAATAAACCTACACTTAAAGGGGTTGATGCACTATTTTCAAACACGATTTATTTAAGAGATCTGAAAAACTTTAAAAAAGCTGAAAGAATGATCAAAATGTCATGAAAAATAAAGGAAATGTGACCTATTGAACATTTGTAAAAGAACATAAATGACGTCATAGTGCCTTTTTACCATATATGGCATATTGACAAAAAACGTTTTAAAGCAAAGAAAATCACTGCAAATTGAAGAAAAATATATTAATTATTAATATACAGATGTAAAAGGTATAAGTTGTATGCTTATTTTTTATTTGCATTGTTTTTCTTTGCTTTAAATACATTTTGTCAATATGCCATATATGGTATTCAGGGCATTTTGATAATTCTTTCAGCTTTTTTAAAGTTTTTTTCAGGGCCCTTTAAAATAAACCTGTTTGACAATAGTGCATCAACCCCTTTTACAAATCTTCCCATGTGGTTGCCAGGGTAGAATACAACCACTGCAAATCCCGCTACAGGTAGAGTGGTAGGACCCCCACTCCTTCATGTTCCATTTTGTAATTTTTTTATCATGCTCATTCAAGGTCTTCATGACACCGCCCGCATATGCGTGGAAATGTGGCTCCATCGTAAATGGAGTGTCTACAATAGAATTTGCAGCAACTCTCAGTTCTACAGGTTAGAAGGTTCTAGGCCCATTCTCCATATTTTTATCTAGATGTAAATGGAGGATGAGCCTGGCATGTTCATCCCTGTTTGGCGCCATATAACCTTTCTTGTGTTGGTGCGCCATAAAACCCCAATTCAATTCAATTAACAAATCTTATGGCTAAAATGTACCCTGTCCAAGCAATCAAGCACTTCAGTCTAATCAGCCAAATAATACTTTAGATGGATTAGGAATAGCTGCATTATTTCCCAAATGGTAAACACAAGATTTGTTAACTTTCCATTCAAAGCAGATGAAACTAGAACTATCACTGAAGGTAACGAATACCCCCGCTTTTTTGCTCTAGTCGATGAAGGGCAAAATCAAGAATAGTAAATGTCTAAAATATCTGTTAATTTCTTAATGTGAAAGAAATTCTAATTAAAACAAAGGTACATAATTCTGTAAAAACAAATTCAGAATTGAAAAACCATTAATGCCGAGACACATCATATCATCACGTGTGAACTGTATGTTAGGTGTAATAACAATTCATGAAAAGTGTTAAAGTTAATTATGGAGTGAAAAACTCTAAGTCAAATAAAGGGCCGTGTTTCCGCTCATCATCCACTGCAAAAAGCTGAAAAAGAAAACAGCATTCTTGTTCACCCTTCTTCCACAGAAAACAGTTCATCTGTTGTTCAGAAAGGTGAATAAGAATGCTCATCCTCAGCAGGAATATGAAAAAGAAAATAGCTCATCCTTCACTGTAGCAAGCGGACAGAAAACAGCTACGGAGACAAGGTGCCAGATCCTTTCATCCTTTCTCGTTGTAAAATTTTGAATAAGTGTTTGCACTTTTAGGACTCACACCACTATTATCTCCCTTGAATACTCGTGGCCTACAGATGAAGGAGGTAGATAAAAAAAAAAAGTTTACTTTTCTACATTGATACATCGATTTATCTTCACCAGGTTCTAAATCTACAGCATTTTAGGAAGAGATCACAGAAAAATGCATGTTGATATAAGATTTCTAGCTAATTCTGCCTCATTTTACACATCATGGGTCTAATCACCACGGGGTTGTATTTTTGTCTAAATTTTGATTAAAAAAAAGTTCAATCTGGTAAATATTTGTTAAATGCGTTTTAAATTGCAGATATTGGATCAATGAAGAATTTAAGCATAAATACGTGTTGTAAAATCTGTTTATCTCTATGCCACGAACAAAAACATTACAATGGGACCCTATGGAAAATTAAGTGTGGTGTGAGACGTTAAGGGTTGTTCATTTCAGAGACAAAGCTGAAGGAACTGCTCTAACCATGATGATGACTATTCATACTTTTTTTATTTCAGAATTTATTCCTTGGTCCTTAGATCGGTCTCCGATTTCATATTTCCCTGACTTTTACAAAAATTTTGGATTTCCCCGACCCATTTCAAAATTCCCGGACATTTCCCTGACCTTGAAAAAAATCTGACTTTTTCCCTGACCGTGGGAAGCCTGTATAAAAGAGACATAACTCTGCCATCAAATTTTCAGTCATAACAATTTTAATCAGCTGGCAGGAACTTGTCCAAAACTATTTATTTTAGTGAATGTTTAACAATTCGTGGGGCATATTTATCTTAGAGATTTTAACTTTGATAAAGCGCACCTTAGAACTTGTTATACACATTCTGGTCAAGTTTGATGACGATCTGAAAAACAACAAGACCATACTTGTTATACACATTCTGGTCAAGTTTGATGACGATCTGAAAAACAACAAGACCATACTTGTTATACACATTCTGGTCAAGTTTGATGACGATCTGAAAAACAACAAGACCATAATTGGTCTTGTTGTTTTTCAGATCGTCATCAAACTTGACCAGAATGTGTATAACAAGTTCTAAGGTGCTTCAAAGAAATAAAGTTCCCTACAGGTACGTTAACCTCATTGTTACATATCTCTGTTTTAAATCTATATTTAGATAAATTTCTCACTAATTAGAAAATATAAGCCCTAAAATTATTAATTACAAACTCATTATTTATGTCAGTTAATTAAATTTATCAAAGCCAGAGCCTTCTCTGGGATTCGCAAATGGAGCCAAATGAGACAAAATAATAAAAGTGGCGATAAAAAAATTACTTTGGCGAAGAAATATCCAATGTCAGTCATGAATGTTGTGTATTACTTTCCAATTTCGTCATACCCCTTAATTTTCCCCTGTATAATCGCCTAATAACTCTGCCAAAATTAGCACCTCTTATTTCCAAGTCCAGAAGGCAACACTTAATTAATGTCCATGATAAGGTGTGAAATAGGCATCAGGCTTTAATTATAACTGACAGGATAAAATAAACCAGTGATCAGTATAATTCTAGATAAGATTTTGTACTTGTATACATGTACAGTATTTATCTCGAAACCGAAACGTTTCCAGATTAAATTTTTTTTTTTTTATGTAAAAAAGTGAGTAAAATGTATTTTAAAATATAATTTTATGATTATAATTATTACTAACTGCTTTATTCATGGGCCATACTTCATTTAAAAATACATAAAAATAATTTCGAAAATATTATATTCTATCCAATGTCTCCAATTTGGCTCCAACTTTTTTCATTTGTGCATTATGGCATACTGTTTAGAAAATCTAATGTCGCAATCATCTCGGTAGAATATATATTTTTCAGATATTGTTTCGAATGTTGATTTCTTGATGTAAAATATGCCATTTAGTGCATTTATCGTGCAATCCAAAGCAATAACACACGAAGACTTTATCTTTTTTCGGATGTAGATCTGTGTTTTATGTGGATTTTTGTTTGTTCAGTTCACTCGAACATCATCTGAAGTGCATATAAAAATGCGCTATTTCATTGGTTGAATTTAGTTGACCTTCTCATGAATATTGATTAGACAAAAGGTCGATCTGACGTGACCTCCAAGGCAGTGTTGTGAATGTCAGATCCTATAGCGGAGAGTATCAAAGTGTAATTTAGATATGATTTTAATGTGATTGCTTTCTATCAGTACTTTGCCGATTCTTTTCAAAATTTTCTGAAAAAACAAAACAAACAGTAAAAACAAACAAGTAATAGACCTCTAACAAAATCGCTAACCATTAATTTTGCGATAATTCATAATGCGACTTTTCTGAAAGTTTCATAAAGATCTGTCAGGGAAGTATAGCAGAAGTGTGACACAAACTGCTCAGACTTTGTAAAATAAATGTGAGACACATCTCTATTTAGCAAGGGGCAATAATTCTGGCAGAAATCAGACATGCACATCTACACAGGATGGAATTTATACCCAACATGTTACTAAACCTATAGCTTTTTAAGAGGAGTTACAGTTATTTCACATGAATTCAACCGTCATTCAAATCTGCAACAAGACAAAATACTGGCAAAAGTCAATGGACCGAAAAATACCAGCGACCTACAAATTAACTTGTATCTACACAGGACGGCAATAACATCCCCCAAGTTTGGTTAGTACACCTGTAGTAGAGGTGCAGCGTTTTTTTTCACCATTTTGGGAATGGGTCCGTGGCCGGTCAAATTGGGAAAAAAAACGCGACTTTTCTCAAAATTGGGGGAAAAACGCGCGTTTTTCCTCAGAATTGGGAAAAATGTTTTTTTTGTATTTTGTGAAATATTACATATTTATTGATGATTTGCATAATAAAAATATTTTCACAATTGTAATGTTTCAAGTTTTTATTGTACTTCACTGTGTTGTTACAGAATAATTTCTCTGTTTTTGTTGTCCCTGAAAATGTTAACAATGCTGTTAAGTTTATTGTCATTTAGGGTTGCATCAGATTCTCTGCATATTCTCCGCATATTCTCATGATTCCTGGCCCAGACGATTTCCGTTATTCGTCCTTTATTTAGTATTAACCCATTGCTCACTGAGGCGCTTGTTACATAGTAGAATATACTAGCGGTAAAGCGTTTAGATAACATACAAGTGGTAAAGCGTTTCTGCAACGCATAAACAACATGGCGTCGTCCTCGGGTGACGAGGCTGTGTTTTGCGTTTCAATTTACACAGAAAAGCAGAAGAAACGTACAACCCTGGTAAAAAACTTTATTAAGAAGATTAATCTAAAACAGAACTGGGATGATCTATAACATCTGTGTATTGAGAATATCCCAGGAGAAAGATTGACGGAAAAACAACTTCGATTTGGGAATTTTTTAGTTGGAAATTGGGAAAAATGGTCAATTTTTTCAATTGGGAATGGGGCCGTTTATCGGTCCCATTTATATAAAGTAAAAAAACGCTGAGGTGTGGTCACAAGACTAATAACCCTCCTCTGCACCGCCACACTCACCCACCACCACATCACTGACACAGGTGATGTGTAGAAGTAATAAAAAAGCTTTAGTGTCCACATTGCAAAATATATATGTTTTTAACAATTAAAGGGACATTACTCAGCAATTTTAATTGTTCAATGAGCTATATCAACTTTTCCAATATTTTAGTGTTAAACATTCCGTCAGACCAAGCAAGCCTGAAGCAGATCTGCACAAGTCGAATTCGTGACTGTTCAACATTTACTGGATTAACTGCTTCATCGCAAGTTTGATATAAGGGGATTTAGAACTGAGACTTTATGGTGGTAAACATACTTAACTTTTTACAAAATGATATAAAAAATATAAAACTAGCTGTTAAACGTATTCACAAGTCAAATACGGTGAATTTTCAATTATTCAAGGGACAAAGCCAGTGTTAGTTTGGAGTTATTATGGTCACAAACCCTAAAGATGCATGTAGAACGTGACATATATTATTATATCCCACTTTGAAGTCAGCAGGGAATTATTTTTTTGTTTAAACTCGATGCACATCATGGCAAGTCCACCATTTTGATCAAGATGCACTTTTCAAACTCTGTATAGCATTAGCAGAAGCTGTTATCAGTTGGCATAGTCTTATACAATTGTCCATATTGTTGGATATCTTCAACTCATCTGTTGCCCATTTAATCTTCTGACACAATGTCTCAACTGTGTCCTCAAAATTCATATTCAAACTGACCCTGCCAGCAGCAGCTGAAAGACAAGAGACTCCTGATGATGTCATCGTAGATGGACTGGTCGCCTGTGGATTATTCGTAATAGCTGTCAGACTGCTTGACTGAATATTGGACTGTCTAGTGGCTACAGTGACCACTTGACTGGTTGGCTGTGGTAGAGGTATCATATAGGAGAGTTCGTCTGCATCGGAAAAATCTTGAACAGAGCCTTCAAGTATCTGAGATCTTGCAGCAGTCGTGTTCAAAACTGAAGATAATTGAACAAAAATAATATTACACAGTTTTGTGACTGCCTATATTAAAATTTATCAGTACTGAGTAGGCATAAATCAAGCATATAATTGTTTTTTTCTAAATACTACTTATTAATCATAAACAGTCTCATCTACAATTGAATCTAATAGTACTGAGTAGGTTACAGATTTCTATAAAATGTGAATACTTGTGATATCCGGTAGTTTACTGGACTTAGGAATTGCCTTGCCATCATCTACTGTCCTATGTCAGATGGGATTTGGACTGGTCTCATTAAGGAAGTGTAGAAAAATAATTTATTTATATTTATTCATAATAATGCTTGTAAGGCTTTCCTCTACTGGAATTGTGATAAGTGATTTATTTGTAAAATAAGTCATGATGGACTATGATCTATTTGTAAGCTATGATGGACCTATAATTTATTTGTAGGCCAAGTCATGATGGATCTACAATTTATTTGTAAGCTATGATGGACCTATGTTTTATGATGGACCTATAATTTATTTGTAAGCTGTGATGGACCTATAATTTATTTGTAAGCTGTGATGGACCTATAGTTTATTTGTAAGCTGTGATGGACCTATAATTTATTTGTAAGCTGTGATGGACCTATGATTTATGATGGACCTATAATTTATTTGTAAGCTGTGATGGACCTATGATTTACTTGTACGCTATGATGGACCTATAATGTATTTGTAAGCTGTGATGGACCTATAATTTATTTGTAAGCTGTGAAAGACCTATAATTTAATTGTAAGCTGTGATGGACCTATAATTTATTTGTAAGCTATGATGGACCTATCATTTATTTTTAAGCTATGATGGACCTATGTTTTACTTGTAAGCTATGATGGACCTATAATTTATTTGTAAGCTATGATGGACCTATCATTTCTTTGTAAGCTGTGATGGACCTATGATTTATTTGTTAGCTGTGTCATGATGGACATAATTTATTTGTAAGCTATGATGGACCTATAATTTATTTGTAATCTATGATGGACCTATGATTTATTTGTTAGCTGTGTCATGATGGATATGTATAATTTATCTGTAAGCTATGATGGACCTATAATTTATTTGTAGGTCAAGTCATGATGGATCTACAATTTATTTGTAAGCTATGATGGACCTATGATTTATTTGTAAGGTATGATGACCTATAATTTATTTGTAAGCTATGATGGAACTATAATTTATTTGTAGGTCAAGTCATGATGGATCTACAACTTATTTGTAAACTGTGATGTACCTATGATTTATTTGTATGCTAAGTCATGATGGACCTATGATTTAATTGTAAGCTATGATGGACCTATGCTTTATTTGTAAGGTATGATGGACCTATAATTTATTTGTAGGTCAAGTCATGATGGATCTACAATTTAATTGTAAGCTGTGATGGACCTATGATTTATTTATACACTAAGATATGATGGATATATGATTTACTAGTAAGCTAAGGTATGATGGACCTATGATTTATTTGTAAGGTTTGATGGACCTATGTTTTATTTGTACGCTAAGTCATGATGGACCTACTATTTATTTTTATGGTAAGTCATGACGGACCTATGATTTATTTGTAAGCTAAGTCATGATGGATATATGATTTATTAGTACGCTAATGTAGGATGGACCTATGATTTATTAATAAGCTAATGTATGATGGACCTATGATTTATTAGTAAGCTAAGCTATGATGGACCTATGATTTATTAGTAAGCTAAGCTATGATGGACCTATGATTTATTAGTAAGCTAAGCTATGATGGACCTATGATTTATTAGTAAGCTAAGCTATGATGGACCTATGATTTATTAGTAAGCTAAGCTATGATGGACCTATGATTTATTAATAAGCTAATGTATGATGGTCCTATGATTTATTAGTAAGCTAAGCTATGATGGACCTATGATTTATTAGTAAGCTAAGCTATGATGGACATAATGATGTATTAGTAAGCTAAGCTATGATGGACCTACGATTTATTAATAAGCTAATGTATGATGGACCTATGATTTATTAATAAGCTAATGTATGATGGACCTATGATTTATTAGTAAGCTAAGCTATGATGGACCTATGATTTATTAGTAAGCTAAGCTATGATGGACCTATGATTTATTAGTAAGCTAAGCTATGATGGACCTATGATTTATTAGTAAGCTAAGCTATGATGGACCTATGATTTATTAGTAAGCTAAGCTATGATGGACCTATGATTTATTAATAAGCTAATGTATGATGGTCCTATGATTTATTAATAAGCTAAGCTATGATGGACATAATGATGTATTAGTAAGCTAAGCTATGATGGACCTACGATTAATTTGTAAGCTAATGTATGATGGACCTATGATTAATTTGTAAGCTAATGTATGATGGACCTATGATTAATTTGTAAGCTAATGTATGATGGACCTATGATTAATTTGTAAGCTAATGTATGATGGACCTATGATTAATTTGTAAGCTAATGTATGATGGACCTATGATTTATTTGTAAGCTAATGTATGATGGACCTATGATTAATTTGTAAGCTAATGTATGATGGACCTATGATTAATTTGTAAGCTAATGTATGATGGACCTATGATTTATTTGTAAGCTAATGTATGATGGACCTATGATTAATTTGTAAGCTAATGTATGATGGACCTATGATTTATTTGTAAGCTAATGTATGATGGACCTATGATTAATTTGTAAGCTAATGTATGATGGACCTATGATTAATTTGTAAGCTAATGTATGATGGACCTATGATTAATTTGTAAGCTAATGTATGATGGACCTATGATTTATTAATAAGCTAAGCTATGATGGACATAATGATGTATTAGTAAGCTAAGCTATGATGGACCTACGATTTATTTGTAAGCTAAGCTATGATGGACCTATGATTAATTTGTAAGCTAATGTATGATGGACCTATGATTTATTAATAAGCTAAGCTATGATGGACATAATGATGTATTAGTAAGCTAAGCTATGATGGACCTACAATTTATTTGTAAGCTAAGCTATGATGGACCTATGATTTATTAATAAGCTAATGTATGATGGTCCTATGATTTATTAATAAGCTAAGCTATGATGGACATAATGATGTATTAGTAAGCTAAGCTATGATGGACCTACGATTAATTTGTAAGCTAATGTATGATGGACCTATGATTAATTTGTAAGCTAATGTATGATGGACCTATGATTAATTTGTAAGCTAATGTATGATGGACCTATGATTAATTTGTAAGCTAATGTATGATGGACCTATGATTAATTTGTAAGCTAATGTATGATGGACCTACGATTTATTAATAAGCTAAGCTATGATGGACATAATGATGTATTAGTAAGCTAAGCTATGATGGACCTACGATTTATTTGTAAGCTAATGTATGATGGACCTATGATTAATTTGTAAGCTAATGTATGATGGACCTATGATTTATTAATAAGCTAAGCTATGATGGACATAATGATGTATTAGTAAGCTAAGCTATGATGGACCTACGATTAATTTGTAAGCTAATGTATGATGGACCTATGATTAATTTGTAAGCTAATGTATGATGGACCTATGATTAATTTGTAAGCTAATGTATGATGGACCTATGATTTATTTGTAAGCTAATGTATGATGGACCTATGATTTATTAATAAGCTAAGCTATGATGGACATAATGATGTATTAGTAAGCTAAGCTATGATGGACCTACGATTTATTTGTAAGCTAATGTATGATGGACCTATGATTAATTTGTAAGCTAATGTATGATGGACCTATGATTTATTAGTAAGCTAAGCTATGATGGACCTATGATTTATTTGTAAGCTAATGTATGATGGACCTATGATTTATTAATAAGCTAAGCTATGATGGACATAATGATGTATTAGTAAGCTAAGCTATGATGGACCTACGATTTATTTGTAAGCTAATGTATGATGGACCTATGATTTATTTGTAAGCTATGACAGACCTATGATGTATTTGTAAGCAATGATGGACGTATGATTTATTTGAAAGCTAAGGTATGATGGACCTATGATTTATTTGTTAGCTATGATGGACCTAAGATTTATTTGTTAGCTAATGTATTGACCTATGCTAAGGCATGATAGACTGTAGACGGTGTGTATGGATATACCTGGGTCATCTTTATCAGTATCTGTGTCCAGTTCCTTACAGGCAACACAGTAGTTTTTCCCCTGTTTGTCTTCTAACAAAATTGTCTGAAATGAACCCAAATGTGCAAAAAATACAAGAAGTTATCACAAACACTACTCTTTATAGTCTAATGGTAAAATAAGTCACTCGAATGTCTTATCGATCTCTCTGTATTGTATGCGAGCATCTTTGATCTGTTATTCACTATATTCCTCTGCCTTAAAATAGTCATTACAGACGTTTTTTCTTGTAGGTTCTTATCAAGCTGTGTAAGTTATGACCAAAGAAAAAAAACTGAATTTGGCTTCAGTGCTTTACTAGTTGTATAAATGCATGCAGATGGGTATATTAATGTTGCTTCCAATTCACCACCGGGACTGTTACTAGTTGTATAAATACATGCAGATGGGTATATTAATGTTGCTTCCAACTCACCACTGGGACAATCCTTTATGATGACATAGAAGAGTGGCTGTTTTGCATATGCCGGGTACTGTCCCAGGTTTACATCACCAATGAGCCTTCTGAGACTGTTGTACCCAATTTCACTTAATATATTAGTATTAGTGCTCTACTTTCTTGTCCAACAGTATTCAAACGATAAATAAATTAGCAATGTTAATTTGTATATGAAGTCCGGAGTCAGTATCATGGTGTTATTGCTTCTTACTCTCAAATATGCATTTTTTGTACTGAATGGTAAATTTTCAATGCAGATTTCACACCTATTTTATTTTTTTAATGCTAATTTCCCAAATGTTAATGATGAAATACCCCCAAAAAAATGCCTATCTGGCACACTGATTATAGTACTCAGAAGTATGCTGAATCATGAATAAAGTACCAGTTATATCCAAATTAAAATTCATCTGGCCTTTAATTCACCAACCAATCTTTAGAATGTTCTTAGGACTTTAATCTAAAGTATGTAAATTTCTGTCACAAATATTTCTAGAAGTTTATAAACATTCATAATAAGCTGTTGTGTATAATTATGATAAATACTAATAAATAGCAAGTTCATATGATTGTTTATCTTTGAAGGTCATGGGAATATCTGTGAACGAAATTTGAGTTCTTGAGCTCAAGTCTAAGAATAGTTTGTAGAATGGTGAATTCCATGCCCAATGTTCCTATTTTCTACGACAATTTTATCAAATGTTGTAATAAATTATGATTGGACTTACACAACAATCTGGACAAGTGAATGCAAGCATTTTGTATCCTTTGAGTAGGTAGTCACCCATAAGTTTGCTGATTTTGTCAGACCTCTCTCGTCGCGCCTGAATGATCTTCAACTCGGCCTCTGTTGGAGGCTGCCATTCATAGTCGTCATCTGTAAAGCAAGACGTTTCTCAATAATATGAAAAGACCCACAATGCAACAATTAATAATTATTATACCCCGCGCAAACGAGGTTTGTAGGCGGGGTATACTGGATTTGGCTTGTCCGTCTGTCAGTAGACGCAATGTTGTCCGATCAATAACTTTTGTTAAGAATGAGGTATTGCAATGAAACTTGCAGGGTAGGTAGCTTATATGGAAAGAAAGCTTGGGATTGCATTTGGGGTCACTAGGGTCAAGGTCACTGTTACAAAAAATAGAAAAACAGTTTCCGCTCAATAACTTTTGTTAGGAATGAGGTATTGTAGTGAAACTTTCAAGGTAGGTAGCTTATACGGAAAGGAAGCTTGAAATTGCATTTGGGGTCACTGGGGTCAAGGTCACTGTTACTAAAAATAGAAAAACAGTTTCCGCTCAATAACTTTTGTTAAAAATGAGGTATTGTAGTGAAACTTTCAAGGTAGGTAGCTTAGACTGAAAGGAAGCTCGGAATTGCATTTTGGGTCAGAGTCAAGGTCAATGATACTAAAATAGAAAAACAGTTTCCTTTCGATAACTTTAGCTGGGAATGAGATATTGGCATGAAACTTGCTATGTAGGTACCTTATATGTAAAGGAAGATTTGGATTGCATTTGTAATCACTGAGGTCAAGTATAAGGAAAACGGTTTCGCTCGGAAAACCTGTTTTTTGTGGAATTTCCAAGTTTCTTGTTGATTTGACTATTATACCCCAGCAAAAGGATGATACCCTCTAACAGAAGACTTCATTATTTCATTTATAAAGATTAGGTAAGACAATCATATTATTTTCCCCAATTCTGCATTTTTCTGCATATTTAGCACCTACATAACCTTTTAACTATCAGTTACAAAAAAAAACAAAAAAAACATGGCTAATAATTTATAAAATCTTTTATATGATAATGTTTTCTACCTTATGCCTAATTTATGATAATATCATTTGCACCAAATTTGTTCTTTTATCATTATCAAAGACTGCTAACGTTCTTCCCCATATAGTATGCCTTGAGCGGTAGGTATTTGGCAGCCTTTGGCTTACAGTTCTAGTTAAAACTGCTTTCAACACCAGCACAATGCTGCAAATTTTACAAAAACTGCCAAAACAGTAAAAAGAAAGAAGAAAAAACATGAGTGTGAGTGAAGAGACTGGGGTTCATGTCATGAAGCAATGCAGCAACAACATGTAATGCAAATAAGTACTGCTTTGGTTTGAACAACTTTTTATTAGGTACCTGGAGTGACACATGGCAATCTGATTATTTCTTTAATTCCATTGTTATGCTAGCTTTTTAACACAATTTAAATATTTACAATTGCAAGTTCAAAACAAATTGATACCAACAGAAGAGTCTTTAAATAATGATCAAGAGATGTTTGTAAAACATACCATATCCAGTTCAACTGCCTATTATTTTGAAGAAACCAACCTGCCAAATACTTGCACTACCACACTTCACAATTGTTTATCAAAACTATCCAGGTGTTCAGGTCATATAAAAAATTAATAAATGTATATGTGCCTATCAAAAGTATAGGTTTATTCATAGGGTCTTAAAATACCCATGATTGAATATGCATAATTTGATGCTCCAGTTTTGTGGTTTAGCCTGGTTGGTTAAAGCCGTTTATATTTTAGATGGGTTTAATTTTTTTATGTTTTTTTTGAGGGGTTGGGGAATTGAGTACCGTATTCCTCGGCCTATAGCGCGCACTTTTTTACCCCAGATTCTGTGGCTGAAGTTGGGGTGGGCGGTTTAAGCAACAAGTGATGTTTTACTTTTTTTTCTTCAGCCAAGACGAGAAGTTTTGTGGGTTTCAAAAAGTCGCAAGACGCTTGTTTCTATTGTTTCAATAAAATGCGTTGTATGCTATATGCTTATTATCAATAAAAATAATAAAATCAAACTTTACAATGTGATTATGTTGATTATTGTTGAGAAAATACCATTGAAATGTTGAAAAATATCATTGTTTACATCAATCGGCAAAGTGAAATGATAACGAGGCTGTGGTTTCCGTTTTACGTAGACGGGTTTACCGTGAGTAGAATAGAAAAGAATATTATGTTATATTCCTAACGTCGACTACCGGGTACATTTACCGCACATATTTATTTGTTAAAGTCTGAATTTTGACAACGTAAAATCTTGATTATTCATAAAGGGTTTAATTGACTGGGAAAATGTGTGAAGTGTTTGGTTTTTGCTAATCTGACCGCAAACAACGATGACTATGGTGATAATTAAACAAACATGTAACAATACATGTACGCAGAAAAATGTCAATTCCTTAATTGTCCTTGATTACTTCAGAAGTTTGAGTAGGTACTGACACAATGTGTTAGGAAAATGCGTTTAATAGGTGATGCCACAAGACAATGCATCTCATTTCGAGAAACCTCTCAAACTGTCAACACCTTCAAATTGTCAACACCTTCAAATTGACAAGCAAGAGGTAATAACCTGGAAACAACACCAGTCATACAACGCCAGATTAATAAATTTAATATGATCGTAATAAAAGTTGAACACGGGCGTAGGGATTTTTATTTTATTGAAACTTGAGTAAACAACAAAAGAACACTCAACAGTACATGTTTATTTACACTTGAGTAAAAAAACACAGTCTAACATGCAGCTTGTTTTAGCCAATTAAAATTTGTTTTACATTTTCTCTTTGGTCAGTGATTCAAAATGGCGCTCTGCTGTCCTGAAATTGAAAACACATGTTTTTTATGCTCGGTTTACGCTACAATACATAACAAAAAGGTTTTTTACAAGGATTTCAGGCCAAAGTCGGGGTGCGCGTTATATGCGCATGCGCGCTATAGGCCGACAAATACGGTAAATGGTGTCCAATCAGCATTCCGATCCACTGTGCGACCACACGCAGCCGGCATAGAGCTAGGACTTACAAGTGATTAAAGGGACAATGTCCGTAACGGTTAGCTTATAAAACACGACATAATTACGTTGACAAACATTAAATACTTACAATTATTGAATATTTACTAAATAACAAGAGGTCCAAGAGGGCCTGTGGATGCTCTACTGGTAAATATGGCTCTTATAACATCAACGAAGCGAGTGACTATCGTCTTAAAGAGGCAAAATAAAGCATTTTTAACTATATCAAGAGCCATTACTGGTCCGATCTGGCTGGCTTTCGAACTTGGCCAGTAGAGATAATAAAAAAAAAAAAAAAAAAAAATAAAAAAAAAAAAAATTAATAAAAAAAATATAAAAATAATAAAAGGAAAAAAAAGTAAAAAAATCTGCTAAAGTTTGGTAAAGATCCGATGAAAAATGAAGGCCCTAGCGCCTTAACAAGGCAAAATATAGCATATTTAATGAAATCAAGGGCCATAACTCCACTGTTACTGGTTCGATTTGGCTGGTTTTCGAACTTGTCCGAGCTGTTATTGACATTAACAATCTGGTAAAATTTGGTTATGGCCCTGTCACACTACGGCGTAATTTGGGAAACACGCTGGTGTACGTCAAATAAGTTAGGGATAAGTTTTACACAAGTTACGAGCACGCCGAAATACGCTGGCATAGGTTGTCGTACGCCGATGCCGGTCAAAACATTTATGCATGCACAAAATTTGTAGCGTATGCCGACTTGTTGTTTATAAGTTAAGCATAAGTTAGAGGTACGTGACAGGCTAGTTATGCACACGTTTACATACGCTACAAGTAAGTTACACATAAGTTGGCATCCGTCGAAATACATCGGCAACCAGCTTGGCGATTGTGTAGCGTTTGTGAAACTTTTTTCTAACCTATGAGCAACGTACTGATAACTTATCATTAACTTATATCTGACCTTTCCACAACGTATATTGACGTATTGAACGTATGCCTGACGATCCTAGAATTACTCAAGGTGTTAAATACGTGTTTAAAACTTACTGAACCTGTTTAGAACTTACAGGTAGCGTATTTGCCAGCGTTTTGGGTTCAGCTATATATATGGTGTATGGCAATACGCACCAACACGCTATGCATAAGATAGTCATAAGTTAGACTAACGTTGCGCATAAGTCATGAACGCTAGAGGTACAGGCTGTCACACGCTTGTAAAAGTTGTATAAGTTATGTAAACGCTAGGGACAAGTTATGAATAAGTTACTCATACTTTAAACATAAGTTATATATTCGTTCAACTCGTTAGCAATACGCTATGTATACGCCAAAAGGAGGCTTCCAATTGATTTTTTAATTCATTTTCAACGTATGCCAGCGTGTTTGATAAAATTTTCATACGTCGGCATACGTTGTCTAAAACGTTATAGTGTGACAGGGCCATAAAGATCGGATGGAAAATGGAGGCCCTATCGTCTTACTATAGCATTTTTAACTAAATCAAAGGCCATAACTCCGCTGTTACTGGTCCGATCTGGCTGTTTTTCAAACTTGTCCGAGCTATCATTGACATTAGCAATCTGGTAAAGTTTGGTAAAGATCGGATAAAAAATGAACACCCTTTCGTCTTAACGAGGCAAAAGATAGCATTTTTAACTAAATCAAAGGCCATAACTCCGCTATTACTCGTCCGATTTGGCTGGTTTTTGAACTTGTCTGAGCTTTCGTTGACAATAACAATCTGGTAAAGTTTGGTAAAGATCAGATGAAAAATGAAGGCCCTATCGTCTTAAGAGACAAAAGTTAACGACAGACGGAAAACGGACAACTTGGCATCCCATAAGCGCCAGTAGAGCTAAAAAATCAACAAAAAAAAATTTAAAAAGAAAAAAATAATAAAAGAAAAAAAGAAAAAATCTGCTACAGTTTGGTAAAAATCAGATGAAAAATGAAAGCCCTATTGCCTTACCAAGGCAAAATATAGTATTTGTAATGAAATCAAGGGCCATATCTTCGCTGTTACTGGTCCGATGTAGCATTTTTAACTAAATCAAGGGCCATAACTCTGCTGTTACTGGTCCGATTTGGCTGGTTTTCAAACTTGTCTGAGCTTTCATTGACATTAACAATCTGGTAGAGTTTGGTAAAGATCGGATGAAAAATGAAGGCCCTATCCTCTTAACGAGGCAAAATATAGCATTTTTAACTAAATCAAGGGCCATAACTCCGCTGTTACTGGTCCGATTTGGCTGGTTTTCGAACTTGTCCGAGCTTTCATTGACATTAACAATCTGGTAAAGTTTGCTAAAGATCAGATGAAAAATGAAGGCTCTATCGTCTTAATGAGACAAAAGTTAACGACGGACGACGGACGGACGGACGACGGACAACTCAGCATCCCATAAGCTCTACTGGCCAAAGGCCAGCAGAGCTAAAAACAAGGTTGTTTGACAGAATTCAATAGCCGTACAAAAAAAAGAAGTACCTCTTCCTGAGTTTGAACTCTTAGCCCAAACTATAATTACACTTGCGGATAATAATAGTTAAAGCGCAATTGTCGAAAGTGCTACCAACTGAGCTAAGCGGGCCATTTATAGTATGCAATACATACTATATAAAAAGACCCACATTGTTTACAAACAATAAATAAAATCTTTTTTTTTCAAACTCACGAATTTATTACTACAGACTTATTTGCGACTTTGCTCATGTTTTCACTAAATAAAAATAGAGTTATACTTATTTGGTTATTCACCCTTTTGCCTTTAAAAGGGTTGATGCACTACTTTCAAACACTATTTATGTAACACGGCTCTGAAAAACTTGAAAATAGCTGAAAGAATTATCAAAATGCCATGAAAAACAAAGGACATATGACCTATTGAAAATTTGCAAAAGAACATAAATGGAGGCGGCCATCTTTGAACGATGACGTCATCGCGCCTTTTTACCATATATGGCGTATTGACAAAATACATTTTATAGCAAAGAAAATCACTGCAAATTGATTAAAAATAAATATACAGATGTAAAATATATAAATTGTATGGTTATTTTCATTTGCAGTGATTTTCTTTGCTTTAAAATACATTTGGTCAATACGCCTTATATGGTAAAAAGGCGCGATGACGTCATCGTTCCAAGATGGCAGCCTCCATTTATGTTTTCTTGCAACTTTTCAATAGGTCATATCCTTTATTTTCCATGGCATTTTAATAATTCTTTCAGCTTTTTTCAAGTTGTTCAGAGCCCTTTAAAATAATCCTTGTTTGAAAATAGTGCATCAACCCCTTTAATCAAAACCTGCTCTTTTTTGTCTGGAGATTTCGAGTTTGGTGTGCCTGTGACGTCATATCTGCCACCTACAAATTTCAAAGGAGTTCAGAATACTGTGTACATTCGATCTCTAAATTTATGCATTAAAGCTTGTTATTTTTTTGTCTCAAATGATTTTGCTTTGTTCTTCGAATTATTCTGAATTTAACTTTAAAGTGAACTCGCTCGGCAATGTATTTACAATGGGACAAGAATTATGTAAAAATTTGATCGCTAAATTTATGCATTAAACTTCGTTATTTTTTTGGATAAAACCTGTCTTAAATGATTCATAAATACTTTCATTTTCACGCTAACTGTTTGTGTTTTTTTCATCGATTTATTCTTAAGTTAACTTGACAGTGAACTCGCTCAACTTTAACAATGCATTTACTATGGGACACGATAGGGAGGCTCCCCAATTAAAAATCTCGCGCAAAACGAGAGCGAGATTTGATAATGGCAAAATCGAGAATGCTCAATATCTGCTTCACTTGCAGTGTCCCATTAAAATATTGATTTCTGGACCAATTTTTTTCTTTCTTTTTATATACTGGACAGTACAGGGCTTCTAAAATTTTAAAATGCAAATCGGTCCAGGTTTTTTACTGCCGTAAGAATCACACTTATTTTGAAAAAATCACTAAAATCGCCGTACCCCACCCACCATGTCAGCTGCACCATACATTTTTTCCGTTTAGTCATTGATATAGAGAACTATTTAAAATGTATGTTTGTATTATATTTGTATTATTTATAACTTACTTTATCACAATTTGTACATTTTAATGACTGACATCATGTCTTCGCTTTACTGGATGAATAATTTTCACTCAATATTAGAAGTGTTGATCATTTGAGGAATTAAACCGGAAGTGTCTAATAAACCGGAAGTCGCGTTAAGTTCATTTGTCGGTTCTAACACTCTCACAACATTGACCAAAATCTTTTTGCGGCGAACTGATTCCATGCCATCAAATTTTACTTGTATATTTTGATATGCGTTGTGCTGCAGCTAGCCACTACGTACAAATTACCAAACAGCTCGTACATATCGTAGTGTTTCGCCCCTGCGCCACGTCGAGGCCCAACACATCCGACTTCAGTAGGGGATATTTTTTGTTTGTTTTTTGTTTAATATATTTAATTAAAAAGAATAACCTATAAAAATTTAAGTTTATGTTGTTTTTATGTTTTCCAAATGTGTTTTCTGAACGTCGATATCCTGGAGTGATTACACTGTTCAGCAGCAATTTAAGGGATAAACCCCGCTGCCACATGATTCACAAGTGTTCTAATCACTAATGTAGGTAACTAAATAAATGAAGATGGTCTATTGCAGCTGGTCTATTGTATTGTAGAGAAAATTAGATATAAATTATAAATTTAATCATAAATTTGAGTAATATCGTTTTTCATCAATTAGCTTAATTAATACCAAATGTTACGACTAACGCAAACAATTTCGGTCCGACTTAAAAAAAAAATTGGTGTCAGGTTTGATCACTTTCCTTAATTAATGTCATTAATATTATACTTCAAGTTATTGCAAAAAAAAATCAAACAAACAATTAACACATCTCGGTATTTAATATTTTTTTTAAAGGGACACTGTCCGTAACTTTTAGCTTATAAAACACACACTAATTATGTTCGCACACATTACACACCAAACATTACTGAATATTTACTAATTAAAGCAGGATTGTTTGACGGAATTCAATCGCGGTACAAAAAAAAAGAGAAACCATTTCGGGCGTTTGAACTCGCAGCCCAAACTAAAATTACACTCGCGGTGAACGTAATAGTGAACGTAAAGTGGTCGACCTAGCTCCCAACTGAGCTAAGCGGGCTATACATATTACGGTCTGAATACTATGGTCAAAACCTAATGCGCTAATGGAAGTCACGTGATCGCAGAAAAGGTAAATACGGTGGGTCCCACTTTATTTACAAATAATAATTTAAGCTTTTTTTTTTTCAAACTCACGAATGTATTACTACAGACTTCTTAGTGTCTATGCTCATGTTTTCATGTATATATTTCACTGAATAAAAGTCAGACAGTTATTTGGTTATGCTCCCTATCTGCTTACTTACGGACAGTGTCCCTTTAATGACGCAATCAAACTTCAGTCCCAGCTTTGGCCACTTAAAAAAAAACACGACACAAGCAAACAGGCTAACACCTTACAACTAACGGTATATCAAAGAAATTACAGACGGTAACACTCGCTTCAGTGCACCGACAGAACGCGTGATATACTTTCACTGATCACACATCAAAGGCATATGCTACCTCGCTATAGACTCTTCCGGAAAACTCCCTACTATCGGTAATGGTTTAAATTGACTAAATTGACCTACTTTCGCACAGCGAGTGACAAAAATCGTGTTATGGATCAAAGAATATTGCCGCAAGGCATATTTTAGGATATCAGAAGGAGTGTATAGGGTAATTGTAGATTTTTTAACGACCGATAGATAAAATATCTGGGACCGATTTTAACAGAGACTTTGAAAAGAAAATCGGTCCTGAGAAACAGAATTCGGTCTGGGGACTGACAAACCGGCGATTTTAGAAGCCCTGGGACAGTATATAAAAAGTATATTATATTTATATACTGGTTGTGTACCAGTTATAGTCATTTATACTGGTTGTGTACCAGTTATAGTCATTCACCAGATTTCGTCATTATCAATAAAACGCTCGATGTTATGATTATTTTTCGACCCCACTTTCCAAATTCCTACACACTATCATCAGATGATTGGAGGAAACAATATTTTAGAACTGTTAACATACACTCTAAAACCAACCCGTTTATCTATATAAATACCATTATAAACAAGAGGGCCATGATGGCCCTATATCGCTCACCTGACTTAATTTGAACCAATAAAAGAGGGCCAGGGCCAAGATGGCCCTAAAGCGATCATCTGAGTACTGGCACATTATCGAACTTCTTCGAAATCTTATGGTCATATACAATCTGTGCATGTTTGGTTAAGGTTGTTCAAGAAATGTGGGCTCTGTTGTGTATAACAACATTGATATAGACAGTTTAAGACACTGACAAAGTTTGGTAAAGATCAAATATAAAATGAAGGTGCTAGAGAATAACACCTTGGGCAGAGCCAAATGTGACCCCAGGGCTACATGTAATAATTATATGAGAGCTGTGTGCTTTGTGGTTTTAGAGAAAAAGATTTTTAAAGTTTTTCCCTATAGAAGTCTATGTAAAACGTGACCACTGGGGCAGGGCCAAATGTGAACACAGGGTCACCATTTGAACAAACTTGGTAAAGGACCATAAGAGTATAGTAAATGCAATATATTAAACCTCTGGCTCTTGTAGTTCCAGAGAAGAAGACTTTAATTTGTTTCCTATATAAGTCTATGTAAAACTGTGACCCCCGGGGCGGGGACAAATTTGACCCCAGGGTCACCATTTGAACAAACTAAGTAGAGAACCATAAGCTGATACTACATGTAATACATGAGAGCTCAGTGCCATGTGGTTCCAGAGAAGAAGATTTTTTTCAGTTTTTCCCTATGTAAAACTATGACTCCCGGGGCGGGGCCAAATGTGACCCTGGGTCACCATTTGAACAAACTTGGTAGAGGACCATAAGCTTATAGCAAATGCAAAATATTAAACCTCAGGCTCTTGCAGTTTCAGAGAAGAAGATTTTTTAAGTTTTTCCCTATACATGTCTATGTAAAACATGTGACAAGCTTTGTAAAGGACCATAAGCTTATAGTAAATGCAAAATATCAAACCTCTGGCTCTTGCAGTTTCCGAGAAGAAGATTTTTAAAAAAGAATTCCTATACAAGTCTATGTAAAACTGTGGCCCCCGGGGCGGGGACAAATTTGACCCCAGGGTCACCATTAAAGACATTTGAACAAACTAAGTAGAGGACCATAAGCTGATGCTACATGTAATAATACATGAGAGCTCCGTGCCATTTGGTTCCAGAGAAGAAGATTTTTTTTCAGTTTTTCCCTATACAAGCCAATGTAAAACTGTGACCCCCGGGGCGGGGCCAAACGTGACCCCCTGGGTCACCATTTGAACAAACTTGGTAAAGGACCATAAGCTTATAGTAAATGCAAAATATCAAACCTCTGGCTCTTGCAGTTTCCGAGAAGAAGATTTTTAAAAAAAAAATCCTATATAAGTCTATGTCAAACTGTGACCCCCGGGGCGGGGACAAATTTGACCCCAGGGTCACCATTTGAACAAACTTAGTAGAGGACCATAAGCTGATGCTACATGTAATATATGAGAACTCTGTGCCTTGTGGTTTCAGAGAAGAAGATTTTTTTAAAGTTTTTTCCTATATGTCTATATGAAAAACATGCAAAATCTCAATATACAAACTTTGGACCCCTGGGGCATGGCCATTTTTGACCCTGGGGACTTCATTAGAACAAATTTGATAGTCTAGACGTCGGCAATCATTTTAACAGAAAACTGTCGAAATCTGTCCAGCGGTTCTTGAGAAGAAGATTTTTTAAGGTTTCAACCATATATGGTAATGGCGGCCATCTTGGATGTCGCGCTGACCTAATTTTAACAAATCTAAAAAGCATTCACCTAAGGATCATCCACGTGAAGTTTGGTCAAAATTGGTCAAGCGCTTTCTGAGGAGAAGTTATTTGAAGCAAAAGTTAACGACGGACGACGACGACTGACGAAGAGTGATCCCAATAGCTCACCTTTGAGCCTTCGGCTCAGGTGAGCTAACAAAACACAATCGGGGGAATCACGCGCTAATGCACATTCACAGGAAAATTTCCTTTTAAAATATCTGACCCTTTACGTCAAACCACTGAATCAATTTTACATGCCCAAAAAACTAAAAGCGTGTGCTAAACCTTTTCAGCCAAAGGAGACGAGTACACGTCAATCAATTTAAATTTGCAAACAGTTATTTCCCTTTAAATTATGAACGTCGAAGGGAAGTAAATTACACCAATGGTAGTTAAAAAACAGTTTTAAATTGTAGATATCTTTTTTCTAAATATTTTTTTTGTGTATTCAAATGCAATGGTATATTTATGTTTCAATTAATAACTACACAAGTTTTCATCATCCCAAATATGGGTTATTCGGTATTAAACTGAAGACGACGATAACTACTACATTCAGCTCAGACGACCGGCCCAATTCAGTCTAAATTCAGTAACTGTCACGTGACACTTGTTACCGAGAATGGAAACAATTTAAACACAAAATATTTATGGCAAAGAGGTAAAGCTTCTCTACCGGCAAAAATATTTATGAGATGACTTGTTTTAATTTAGATATATTAATTAAAGAACCAACATAACAAGAGCTGTCGGAAAACAGCGCAGCTTGACTATTCGATTTTTTAGAGAATAATAAATTATATAGTCAGTATATACGGTACCATCAGAAAATAGGGCCAGGCCTTTTTCTACTATTCTCATGGGTCCGACTATCGGACCCGTTCCCAATGCCAAATATAGTTGTTTTTTCCTTATTTTGAAATAAAATTCCCCATTTTTTTTTTTTTTTTTTTAACAAGTCAGGTCAAATATACAAATGTTTACAAGGAAATACTAAAAAATAACAATATTTAAATCATGTATCATGTATTGAAACAAGGCAATTAAAACAACCTGATATTTATGTACAACTAACTTATGAAAATACCCAATTTGAGGCGTAAAGCGATTAAATCTTTTCCCAATTGGGCAAAATTTACGGCGTAAATTTTCCCAATTTGTCCAGGGTCTTTTTCCCAAAATAGACAGAAAAAGGCCTGAGGGCTAAAACAATGTGGGGTTGGGGGGCGGGGCAGGTATAGAAACTCAGGTTGATATAAAATTATTGTTAGAATCTCATACAAATTATAGTAAAATTTGGGGCAGAGTGTGAACTTTTATTTGTAAAATTGCTGTCATTTTAAAGAATTTTTTGGTCTAAAGGCAACTCGGGAAAGGAGGGGGATGAGAATGTTTTATATGTAAATGATTGAATTCAACTTTAAAGAGGCACTACCTATATCTACTCGATTTTTAATGTAAAATATTAAATACTCATTATTACTGCATTTATATGTATACAAAGCTATTTTATGAGTATTATAAGATGAAACATGGTTCGTATTCCTGTTCTGTAAGTTATTAATTATGATCAAAACAATATCTTGAATAAAATGCTGCCCTGCCGTTTATTCCTGCCGGAGAACTATGTGTTTTTACGATTTTCTCAGACATGCGCAGTGCGAAAACAAACTATTTGGGGCAGATCCGATAAAAAACGAATCGATCGGAACTCTTTGCCAATCCGACGAGGCAGTTCCGATTGTAAACGAATAAGATCGAAAAATCTGCGCAATCGGCTTGTCTATACAATTTCAAAAATTCGATCTTTTCAATCCTGTGTTTTCCCAGCAAAACGCATATTACATGGGGTGAAATGATTGCCATTTACCTTTTTCATAGTCCTCTTTATGATTAAGTAAAGTTTAATTCAATTGGTGTACAAAAATATATAGGTAGAGCCTCTTTAAATATTCAAATAATGGCAGATAACATGAAAAAGGGTAGTGGTGATGATAGGTGGTGGGATTGGTTAGGGGGTGGGGACAAAACATATTGATAAATTGATAAAAAAAAAAACACACAGATATGAAAACAATAAAAAAATAAAAAATGGGGAGTGATGATGCGGTGCTGTGATAGGGTGGGGACTATGTTGCGACCACCCCCACCCCCACCACAACATAGCTATATGAAACAACACAGCAATCCCCACCCACACCCAAACGTCGACGCCGAGGTGATTCCATAAGCTCTCTTATTCTTCCAATAGTCAAGCTAAAAATGACAATATCTGCCATATTCTGGTATACTGTACTGTACAGCTAGTCTAATAAATTGGCTCCTATGCAGTTTTTTTTATTATTATTCTGACGTTCTATGTAACTGCCTATATCTGAATCTGAATCTGAATCTGAATAGATACGTCGAAGTAACCAATACTGGCTTTTATTCAACGGGCTGGTGTGCGCGTAAAATTTAGTCTGGTAATGTTAATTCACTTTTGAAGCTTTCGATGGTCTGTTGGTTCACAATATTGTCACTGAGTTTATTCCAATCTATCACTGTTCTTGGGAAGAAAGAGTATTTGAAATTATCACTATTTGTCTGTATTAATTGGAAACATTTTGTGTTATTGTTCACTTGGTTTGCAACAATGTTTTTATGTATGTAGTCCTCGTATTTTTTAGCTCTAATTGTTCGTTTAGGCCTAAGGGGAATCAGATAGTGTTCAATACTAATAGCTGGGACATGCCCTTCCACCACCTTGTACAGGAACGTCAGCCGCTGGTGGCGTCGTCTTTCTTGTAGTGGGGCCAGTTCCAGGTCCTTCAGCATGGCGGTCACACATCCATCTTGTCTGGATCTGTAATCCTTCTTGATGAAGCGTGCGGATGATCGCTGTATCCGCTCTAGCTTGTCTATTTCGCCTTGCTGGTAGGGGTCCCAGATAACACACCCATATTCCAGTTTGGATCGAATCAGTCCGAGGTAGGCGTTCTTCCGGCAGCTAGAAGGACAGTGCCTTAGGTTTCTTCTCATGAATCCAAGGGCAGAGTTAGCACGTTTGGTGATTTTCGATATATGTGTAGTCCATTTCAGGTCATCAGAGAATGTAATTCCAAGGTAAGGATTTTCTTGAACTTGTTTTAGAATATCGCCGTCGATGGTGTAAAAATAGCTGGACTTCTGTTTGCTGCTGAGGAGATAGCATTTCTTGGCGTTGAACTTCATACCCCAGTCATGCGCCCATTGTTGTAGATTTTTGAGGTCTAGTTGGAGGAGTTCGTGGTCTTTGATGGACAGTCAGAGCTCTAACCTTAAACAGTTACGTTTTTCATAACCTGTGACTGTTATTTAAAAAAGACCTAAAACTTGTATAGTAACCAGAATCAGTTACTACCACAAAATCATTCCAGTTTAGATGCATTCTATCTTCTGTACAGGAATTTTCCTACATATTTGACAATTTTCTCCAGGTATGGTGATTATTCAACTTTACAACCATGCAATAAAATTCTATGAGCATCGATGAAAATCCAATGCGCGAGGCCTCTAAAGTTACCTACTGTTATGCAACAAAATTCATTAAAAATCATTTTGTAGACTCCAAAATGATAATTATTGAACAATGCTAATTGGATCTGGATGAAGATTTATTTATCCTTGATAATAGGTATTCAGACATAAATAAACACAGCACATTTGGCAACTATTTCAATTCATTAGCAAATGATCTTGGTAACTGATTTATGTTACAAATGGTTACTAGGGAAAAGTAACTGCTACTCTAAACCAAAGAGAGGTAATAATTTGACGTTATAATAACTTCCAGCAGTTATAAAACTTGTAACTGTTTAAGGTTAGAGCTCTGACTGATGGAGTTAATAGTTCTGTATAATAGACAGTCATCCGCGAACAGGCGTATGTGGGACTTGACTCTCTCGGGCAGGTCGTTGATGTGGCAGAGGAACAGCAGAGGCCCTAACACCGTGCCTTGGGGTACGCCGGATCCTACTGGGACGTGTCGGGACTTCTCACCTTCCACCACCACGCACATTTCACGCTGTTGGAGGAAGTTGGCAATCCAGTCGAGTAGGGGGCCACGGATACCATAGTTCTCTAGCTTTAGGAGAAGTCGTTGGTGGGGGACGGTGTCAAATGCTTTGCTGAAGTCCAGTATCATTGTGTCGACCTGTTTATTCTTGTCATAGTAGCCGAGTAGATCGTGAGCTGTGACGACTAGTTGTGTCTCGCAGGAGTAGCCTGAACGGAAGCCATGACTGAGGTCGGTAAGTACCCTGTGTCTGTCTAGGTGGTCGAGCATATGGTGACAAATGATATGTTCCAGTAGTTTGGATAGGACACAAGTGAGGGACACTGGGCGGTAGTTCTCTGGAGTATGGCGATCCCCTTTCTTGAAGACCGGCGCAATGTTGGCGCTTCTCCAGTCCTTGGGTAGCTCCCCGGTGTCAACTGACTTTTGGAAGATGGCGGTAATGGCTGGGGTGGCTTCTGTCGCACACGCCTGGAGGACTCCGTTTGGTATCTCGTCTGGGCCAGTTGCCTTCCTAATGTTGATATTTTTTAGAAGCTTCAGTACCCCTTCTTCCCCGATATGTAGTGCGGGTATGCTCTCATCTATGTGGTTGGAGAGTGGAGGGGGTGGCTGGTTGTTGTTGTCCTTCGTGAAGACTGACTGGAATTGGTCGATCAGGATCTCCGCTTTACCTTTACAGACGCTGACAAGGTGGCCATGGTTCCGTAGAGGGGCGATGCCTATGTTGTCTTCCTTCTTGGACTTAACGTAGTTGTAGAAGGGTTTGGTGTTGTTGTTTTCCAGGCCTTCGTTGATAACTTTGTTGATATGGTCCCATTCAGCTTTGCGGATGAGCCGTTTAGTTTCCTTTTGGCATTTTCTGTAGTTTGTCCAGATGTTGGTTTTATTGGCCTTTTTGAAGATCCTAGCTTTCCGCTTGAGCTGTCTTTTTACTTCTCTTGTGATCCATGGTGTTGCGTTTCTTGAAGTCTTCATTTTGGATGGGATGTTTTCTTGAATTGTTGTGCTGAGCATTTCTTTAAAGGTGTCCCAGAGATGGTGTACATTGGAGTTGTTTCGGTATAGTCGTAGGATTTCTGTAGAGATGGTCTGAAATTTACTATACGTCTCACACCACAATTAATTTTCCATAGGGTCCAATTGTAATGTTTTTGTTCGTGGCATAGAGATAAAAAAGATTTTGCAACATGTATTTATGCTTAAATTCTTCATTGATCCAATATCTGCATGCTATTAACTTTTAACGAATATTTACCAGATTGAACTTTTTTTAATTTCATGTTTGACTGACACCTATCAAAATTTAGACAAAAATACAACCCCGTGGAGATTAGACCCATGATGTGTAAAATGAGGCAGAATTAGCTAGAAATCTTATATCAACATGCATTTTTCTGGGATCTCTTCCTAAAATGCTGTAGGTTTAGAACCTGGTAAAGATAAATCAATGTATCCTGTAAAATGTAGAAAAGCGAACTTGTTTTTTTTATCTACCTCCTTCATCTGTAGGGCAGGAGTATTCAAGGGAGATAATAGTGGTGTGAGTCCTATAGGCAGTAACATAGAACGTCAGAATACCGGAATATGGTAGATATGATTTATGAAAATAATAACGTCAGAATACCGGAATATGGTAGATATGATTTATGAAAATAATAAGTCTGAAGTGGAGGGGCAAAAATTATATATATATAAAGAGGTTTCCAGATTTTTTAATTTGAAATTAATTCATGTGTAGTTAACGGGGTTGATGCACTATTTTCAAACACGGTTTATTTAAAAGGGCTCTGGAAAACTTGAAAAAAGCTGAAAGAATTATCGAAATGTCTTGAAAAATGAAGGAGATGTGACCTATTGAAAAGTTGAAAAGAACTTAAATTGAGGAGGCCATCTTTGAACGATGACGTCATCGCGCCGTTTTACCATATATGGCATACTGACAAAATGTCTTTTAAAGCAAGGAAAATCACTGCAAATTGATTAAAAAATAAATATACAGATGTAAAATATATAAATGATATGCTTATTTTTCATTTGCAGTGATTTTCTTTGCTTTAAAAGACATTTTTTCCATTTGACATCTATCTTAAAAAGGCGCGATGACGTCATCGTTCAAAGATGGCCGCCTCCATTTACATTTCTTCGCACATTTTCAATAGGTCATATCTCCTTTACTTTTTATGGCATTTTGATAATTCTTTCAGCTTTTTCCAAGTTTTTCAGAGCCCTTTGGGCCTTTAAAATAAACCTTGTTTGCAAATAGTGCATCAACCCCTTTAATGATGAATGCCAATGAAAGGCATCTGGGCTTGATTATATAAAATATTTCTGCTACATTGAAAACAATTGTCATTTGAAGAAATGCTTATATACAAACCCATTATTTCTGTTATAAAGCTAGCTCACAGTTGAGCATGGGCTGGTGCTGGTTAGTGTTTATTTTTGTTCGAAGGGACGTAACTCTTATTAAATGTAATGGTAAGTGTTAACAAACAAGTGTTGTGAAGTACCCTAAACTAAATATACAGTATGATGCAGATACTGTAAGGAAACTTGGCGCAAAATAGTCTTATCTACGGTCTATTCATAATTTTGCATTGCCAAAATGTTGAGATTTTACCTTATTTTCACTAGGTGATAAAAAGTGTGTTACTCGGTTTTTATCCTTGGGTTCTATAGTAAAATAAAAATCTTTGGCAGAGGCAAAAGATGATAATTGTCAAGTTTAGATTTTGAAAGATACATATTTTGAATCAATTTGCATAAATGTGTAAGAAATATGCAGGGTTTCAAAATAATCACACTGTAAATACCTTAATTTTAACAGTAAACTTGGTTGAACATCAAGGATAAAGACCGAGTTTATCACCTACCAGAATGTATTATTATGTCTTATTTCTGGTCACTGATTGGTCAGTTTTTTTGATGATGCTCTATCAGAATTATGATATAATAGAGATTACACAATGCAGACGCGTGACTTACACAAACAAGGAGTAGCGTGGCGGAATAATGGCGAAAACTCCTATCAAACTAAAACATATTACACATCAAAAAAACTGACCAATCAGTGACCAGAAATAAGACATACCTAATACATTCTGGTAGGTGATAAACTCGGTCTTTATCCTTGATGTTGAACCAAGTTTACTGTTAAAATTAATGTATCTACGGTGTGATTCTTTTAAAAAACTGCATATTTCATGTACATTCATGCAAATTTATTCCATATATGTATCTTTCAAAATCAAAATATTGAAAATTATCGCCATTTTACTCGGGCAAAGATTTTTATTTTACTATAGAACCTAAGGATAAAAACCGAGTAACACACATTTTATCACCTACTGGAAATAAGATAAAAATTTCAACTTCTCTGCAATGAAAAATTATGAATTCTGTCTTTTATAAGGGTCCTTATACATAAGGACTCTGCTTTTTAATATGAATATGTCTAAAATGTCGGAAGAAAATAATTGAATAAACTAACGAAGATGTTTTACAACTTAATTCTTACTCAATAGCTGTCACTGTTATTCGCATCACTTAACCATCTTTAAAGGGACACACGACAATCTTGAAATTTTTGGATCAAGCACATTAATTTTAATTAATCCTGTAAAAAAAAAAAGTTTAACCAAGATACAAGATACAAGAAGATTTATTTTAAGTCGGTTTTCAAAAACAAAATTATAACATTAGCTCAATGAGCTATTTTCCGACAAAACATTTGTAAACATAAAAACATATAATATAGCAGCTAAAACAGAAAGAGCATGGGGTTAACATTATATATATATTCTATGATATTTAAAACATACAATTTGGGCTCTCATAATATTATTAGTATCACAATAGCCCAGGTAAAAATATGATTAGACAGAGATAAACACATTCAAGGACAGGATTTACATTTAAGTACATTTTTAGCACATTTAAGCATACACACATTTAAAATAATTATTCTAAGCACGTATATAATACATAGAAAATGTCAACAAATAGAGCATAAGTACATATACAGTTGTACATCTAGCACACGACTGCCACCTTAATTAAACTAGAACATTTACTAAAAATAACCCTTTAAAACAATATACAACCATAACAAAAGCACGTTTAAAACACTCATATTATTTTTATAATGTATGTTAACAATATGTTAGGTATTAAGAATATGAAAAATATGAAAAAATAAGCATGCAACCACGTAAGCAATACATACATATAAGCTTAATGAGACACTAAATAAAACTAAACAGGATATATATATTAAGACATAATCATGCAGACATATAAACAAAAAAAATTAAAAAAAATCACAAAAACACAAAGAAAGCAAGCAAACAAGCACATAATTTATCCCACGGTTGGCCAACATACGAGCTAGACCACCATGAGACAAAATCATGCGTTTTTAAAGAGCAACCAAAGCAATATTAAGTACACTTACATATCATCCCATGGTTAGCCAACATCCAAGCTAGACCACCATGAGACGACATATGTGTTTTAAGAGCACGACAGAGCAACATTAGGCGCACATGGCACACTTACATTTAGGTCCGGTCCAGGTGCGGATCAGCCTAGCAAACTCTTTGTAATCCTTGGCAGATCGGATATCGTTTGGTAGGCCGTTCCACACCCGGCTCGCCTCAAAATGAAATGAATTTTTACCGTATTTGGTTGTCCTTACTTGCGATGTCTCAAGAATGTTTTCATATCTGAAATTATAGTTTGAATTTTTTAAAGTAACAAGATTTTGAATATATTGTGGGGAAACCAGTTTTCATATAATTTAATAAAATGTAGCACAATTGGAATCATTTTTTCCCCCTCGTTATGTACCATATATAGATTTCAGTATATTCTTAGTGCAATATAGTCAACAATTAATAATATGCAAAAAAACAATTTGCTTTGAAATATTGAATACTAACGATGATCGAACATATGTAGGTTAGGCCACACTTACAAGATTTAATGTTTGCCCTTTCCCGACCGACACGAAAAAAAGGCCGAACCCAAATATTTTTTTCTCATTTTTGGAACCTTTTCTTTTTTTAAATTGCCGGTCTCATCGAGATGCCGCTAATAACAAAAGTATGTTCGCCGATTCTTTAGCACTTTTTCAAATCATGTTCAAGTGAGCGCTCAAGCAGGTGAGCAAGCTTAGGACGTACAATTCTCTTTACAGTAAATAAATGGCTCAAATGTTCAAAGGGGAACTTAAAAAGTGTACTGTGATAAACTCTACAACAGCACAGTTTTATCTTTTCATTAACTAGCTGCAACCCCTTTTTTACGAAACATTCTAAGTAATATTACTCGGAATTGACTGTGCAGTATATATATTATACAGCAGAAATTCCCAAGTTATGCTTCTTTTTTCCTTTAGCATATATAGGGGGAAAAGTAAAACAAGTCCTTTTGGAAAGCACAAGGTATAGAGCGCTCATATATTGCATCCATGTGGTCCTTTGTTCAAATGGTAATGCCCCAGGATTCGCAGATTTTATATCAAATTTATCTAGCACAATCTTTAAAAATTCTTCTCGTATTAACTAGAGGTCTGTACCATACATTCTTAAAACAATCTTCTCTGAACCGACAAGGCGTAGGGCTCTAATATATCGCATGCAACCTTAGCTTATGTCCTCTAACACGTTTATTCAAATGTTGACTCTGGGGTCAAATCTGGCTCCGCCCTGGGGTAATAGTTTTACGTAGAGATATCTGGTTATATAGTAAAATAAAATATTTGACCCATATTCCTTTTTGAAACAACAAGAGGTCTAATATGTTGCATGTACCATAGCTACTGGTCCTCTACCAAGCCTGTTTGAATGGTGACCATTTGCTTAATTTGCTCTGCGCTGGGGGTCACAGTTTTACATAGTCTTATAAGGGAACATATTGAAAACTCTTCTCTTATTTTACCCGACATTATTTTGTCTGACCCACTTGAAATGTTACTGCTGCAAGAGTCTACAATGGACACAGTTACCAGGTGAACGAACATTTTTGCCTTCTTGTTTTTAATCTTTGTAATGGTTTTCATGTGTAAATACATGCCAGCTAAAAAATGGCATTTCTTTTGTTTAAATTTTGTTTTTTAAAATTTAAAACAAAAATGCCTATCTTTCACTAGTGTCGGGAAAGTGCAAACATAAACATGTTTAAAGTTGGCCTTATGTATTAAAAATAAATAAGCTGACGCCGCGAGTTAGCAAAAGCAAGATTGCCGTGTGTACCTTTAATTGTATAAACAGATAACCAAATACTAATTAAGATAATCTGACGATCATTTGCAAATTAAATTGCATGTCTTTTAACATTATATGCAATTTAGAGTCACCCCAGAGAAAGGGAATTATACATAGGGATCATGTGATTTGCTCAACCACTACATACGAATAGATTACTATGGTTCTTTAACGTGCTCAGCGGATACACGCAACCGTCCGTTTAACGTCCACTTTGTTCAAGAACACCGACGAAACCTAGTGGCTCTGGTGAAACTTGAATACGGGAACGCCGGATTCCATGTACTATATCGTGCTTTCACTGGGCCATGCCAGCCAAAGATATGTTTTAAGGCACATTCGACATGTATTTAGGGATTTGTTGAAATTATTAAGATATATAGCTATTTCCCCCATTGTAGAAGTATGTGCGAAGTGGATAGTTGATTGGTTAACTGGTGTTTTACGTAATTTTCTGTACATGTTAGGCTATTTTTTTAGTGGTGGAGGCAGATCACCCACTTTTTCCTGGGAAGAACCAGTTATTGAACATGTGTAACGGCATTCCTTGGGGGAAAGATGAAGATGTGTATGAAGTTTCATGAACATAGGTCAAATAAGTTTCAGCTAATGACCAAGGTCAGGTTGCAGGTTAAAGTTTGACGTACGGCGGAAGACAGACGACGGACAAAATTATATATGTGTCTGCCATGCTACTGTTATTATTATTATTATTTTAATAACAATACTATTATAATAATACTAAATAATTATACCTATACTTACTATAAGTAGTAGTAATAGGAGGGGGAGGAGGAAGAGTATTCGTCTCTGTACACTGACTTATGCTATATTGTTTACTGAAAAAAGGGGGAAATAAACAATTATGACATAAGTTCAACATGTACTTTGTCTGTATCTGGAGAATAATACTGAGACAATCACCACAATAGGACTGTTTCAATGCCTCTCTCTTGACAACTTCGTATCCAAGCCCACAAATACGTAAGTTTGAATAAATAATATTTTTTTCATAATCAGCTTTCCCCCCCCCCCCACCCCCCCCCCCACCCCCACGGGCGCTTTCAACATTATGGCCCTTTCAACATTATTTTCTCAGATTTTAAGGGAGGCGCTCCTTTACGCTCCCACCCCCAGGGGCGATGGGGCATTACTCGACCCGCCTATCAAATGCGCGCATGAAGTGTGTGTGTGTGTCTGTGTGCGTGCTTGCGTGCGTGCGTGTGTTGGACGGGAGTTGGGGCTGGGGTGGGGTGGGGGTGGGGGGCGGCTATTGTTTTTCTAAAAAACAAAACACCAACTGTGGGGTTGGACCAGTCAGGTACGTGGTTTTACCTGCTGCAATATTCCCCAAATGATTGCATGATTACACTGGCGTCAATTCTCACAGCTTTTGTTCCGAATCGTATCGCTTGTGAATCCAATATCGCATTAATTGGGCTTACAATATTGTTTTTGTTTCATTAATAACCTGGACATGTTCATAAGTATTATAAGAGATTTTCCGTATCCAGTTGGTAATAGGCTACTACACAGATCTTAATATTTCTGTGGCTACTACTAACGTCCATTCAGTATATTCTTAATACAGTCGATTAAAACTGTTTTGGCTTGCTACATGTATAGAAATCCTCATTTCTTTTTTTTATTATTAATTATAAACAACGTAAAACGTACGTTTTCAAATATCAGCATCTACACACAGATTCAACTTCCACATGGTGATGTGCCTACGCAGTATATTATAGATGCAAACAATTTAAAACACATGTCTATGACGTGCTCTCCCGATAACGTTTGACCAATGAATGCGTTTTATTTTATCACGTGTAGTGGCTACTGACAGTCTTAATTTTATTGACGGCTGTGTAGACCTGTGTAGCAGTCTACTGACTTTAGCCCTTTAAAAAAAGTAGTTTGTAGTGATAATGATATTAAAAGCTTTGTTTTTTGTGTACATTTATGTATCTTCTTTTGGTGTTGTCTGATTTTAAAACACCAATATGGATACATTTAATTTAAATCATGGTCTAATATTTTCATTTTTCATATAGATATTGAGGATAAAGTCCGAGTAAACCCATTATTTTGGTTGTATGATGATTTTATTTATCAACTTGAAAGTTTTGAAAGTGAAAGTAGAACACATTTAAGAGGTGCCGAATGAATGCAGTTTGTTCACGGTGTCAACAAACATCAGAATTTGATTTTGTTATATGCCACTTGTTCCCTACTATTCTCAGCAGTTTTCTAGAGAGGCAGGTCTCATGACTAAGAATATGTAAGTGAATCTTAGTTTGAACTTCATTTTGAAAAATGGCTAACTATAAAGCTTGTAAAATATTGCATTGGACTCAATGGGATTTGATTTACTTCCGGTACACCTGAAGATCTCGACCTACCGGAGGTTGACCGGATGTGAAAGTTATGAATATAAACCCCCTGTCCAAGTCTAGAGTATAGGCGTAATTACATCATTGAGTTTGTGCTCTCCGTGAAAGTGAAAAATAAAAATAAAATGGTGGTCGCCAAATGAAGAAAGCGATTATTTGTTTCTAAGCGAAATAGATTCTTTATAACAGAAAAACAATCAAGAAAATCAAGTTGAGTAAGAAAGCATATCAAACAATGACATGTTATTTTTATTGTAGGCTAATCCAGCGAATATTGGAGTTTTCATAAGGCTATTTTAAGAAGATCATGATGTGAGTCAAACTTCCGATTGAGTGACTCGCACGATTGGATCTCACTTACCTATAAAATTGGTACCCGGCTTTTACCGGTCCGCTTTTACCCATAAATCCTACATACTGTATTGACTGCAGGGTCCAATTCAGGTGACAAACAGACGACCATTTTGAACAAGAAATTAGGTCACCGTTTATAACTTTTTGCTTCGTCAATGTACAATCATTAATTTCTGGTAAGAAATTGATCTGCTTCCATGGACATTACAGACGAAAGAGATTTGTTATGCTAGTTTTAAATTCACCTGGAAAATTACCTGTTCCAGGTGAAACATGTCAACTTGGATTTCAAAGTAGGAAGTGAACATGTTCAAAACATTGTAAAGTTGACAATTCAAATTGACAGGATGAGGCTGTTCAGTTTGAGACTATATTACTTTGTGCATGTGTGTTTATTTAGTTGTGTTGGATTAACCTTATCCCAACAAATCATTACCCCTCCACCCCCAGGAGACAACCCTACAGAGTCTCATGGGATACTTTATAACGTGAATTATGTTCCAACAAAGTGTAGAGATCCGTCCATACTTTCTAGTGAGGAATTGCGTGGAGGTGGGATCGTGATCAAGAACAAGCGTGTACTGATGGAGAAGTACGGGCCCTATCGTATCGACGGGAACATCGAGATTGCTCCGTCGGGGTGTCTGGTCATCATGCCGGCTTCTGAACTGTACTTCAATCCAGGATATGGCATCATTGTTAATGGAACACTCATTGCAAGAGTAAGTACATGAGTATGCTTTATCAAGTTTTCTAGTAATTTAATAATTAAGTCTGCCAGTGTTTAAACTTAATGGGGCACACGGAAATCTGGAAGACAAAACATATTAAAGGACTTGTAAAATCAATCAATAGCATTATTATGCTTGTTTGCTGTTTGAAATTGGAAATAAACCATTAAAGTTGTGTGGTTTTCCAATGAAAACATAAAATTGTACATTTTTAATATTTTAATATCACTTGTAGCATTGTCACTGAAAATTCTCTGTGTAAATAGCACTGGTGTAAATGTTTAATTGAAAATAACACCTGTCAGAATAACAGAACTTTAGAATAACTGAAATAGAGCTGAAATGGACATGCTACAAAACAAATAGAGAATATGGTTTCATCTTGTCGGTTAATTTAAACACCTCAATGGGATCTCGATGTTTAAATTAACAAACTCAATGAAACCATACTCTATCACTTATCTATATATAGATATTCTGCTGCACAGCCTCACTGGTAACTTCGAGCATTTTTTTTATAATAAACACTGCAAAACCTCCAGATAAAATATGGATTCTCTGGATTTTTCATTTGCTGTCCAGATTTAAGTGTATAAATTAATCTCCGGATTTTCCATCAAACCAAAATGTTCATGATTTACTAGATACTATTTTCACAGTTTATCAGGTATTTGTTACGATCTCTAGCCAGCTAGGTATTTAAAAGTGTCAAATCAATGGGGGTCATCTGTGTAATACACTGACTGAATATACAATTAACACCTATTAGGACACAATTAGTTTCTTCAGTGATATAACAACATGTGCAATGGCAGCAATATAAGTAAGTAAGTAAGTAAGTAAATAGTTTATTAAAGTGACATGTGCATATACAATTCAAAATCAAACATGTATGAAATTACTGGAAATTAAGCACCCGGCCCAACGGACCTATAAGTCACTATCTATAAATAATAATATTAAGTAAATCACATGATATAAATATCAGTTGTTAAATAAATTAAATAAAGCAATAATAAATAGTTCAGTGGATATTAAATATGATTGCACATTTATAGCAATGACATTATACTCGCTAAAACAATAAGTTATGTAACAATATAAGTTGAGTTGCGTCTCTTAAGCTTTAAATAAGTATTTTGCAACTTTCCTCTGAAGATTATTAAAGCATAATAAATTTAAGTTTCTCGCTCTTATCAAAAGTTAAAAAGTCTCTGTTATGTAGAGTTGTATTAAATATAGTGTTTCTTATATCATTATAAAAAGAACAGTCTAGTAAGAAATGATGTTCATCTTCAACAGCATTATCATTACAATATCTACAGAGTCTCTGGTTTTGATTTTCGTCGACGTATCTTCCAGTTTCAATTCTAATTGGTAGTATACCACAACGAAATTGGACTAAAATAGATATATATCTCTTGCTTCTTTAATTGGTTTACTTCATTGAAATAATTGTTAATAAGTGTGAGGAACTAGTGACTCCTGCTTCTGTGTGGTATCACTATAATAGGTGATGCCATGTAAATATTTGCGCTTTCATAAAAAAAAAAGAAGAAAAAAGTTGTGGTATAATTTAAACTGTCTTTCTAATTGAATGATAATAATAATAATAACTTTATTTCAAGAAGGTAACATATTAAGACATAGCATTTACACAAGTCTTTTTTACAATATGGCCATCTATAAATCAACAATATATAACAATGTAAGCATATAATGCAAGATAAAACTATATGCATCAATTTATAACTTCAACAAGACAGACACATTTTCATATGATCTAATTACAAAGTCCTCCCTATGTAATATATTGTTTTCTTTAAAGGGACACTGTCCGTAAGTAAGCAGATATTGAGCATAACCAAATAACCGTCTGACTTTTATTCAGTGAAATGTATACATGAAAACATGAGGATAGACCCTAAGAAGTCTGTAGTAATACATTCGTGAGTTTGAAAAAAAAGAAGCTTTAATTATTATTTGTAAATAAAGTGGGACCCACAATATTTACCTTTTCTACGATCACGTGACTTTCATTAGCGCATTAGGTTTTCACCATAGTATGTATTGAGTAATATGTATAGCCCGCTTAGCTCAGTCGGGAGCGGTGGATAACTTCACGCTCACGCTCATTATTATTACCGCGAGTGTATTTTTAGTTCGGGCTGCGAGTTCAAATGCCCAAAGCGGTTTTTCTTTTTTTGTACCGCGATTGAATTCCGTCAAACAATCATGCTTTTAATTAGTAAATATTCAATAATGTTTAGAGTGTAATGTTTGCGAACATAATAAGTGTGTGTTTTATAAGCTAAAAGTTACAGACATTGTCCCTTTAACTATCAAACAGTGCATTTAAGCATTAATTGCATCAATAATTTAAATTTGTGCTTTAAAAAAAGAAGTGAAAACCAAGTTGCGTGCTCAAATTGCCATTTAAAATGTTCTTCGCACGCCTTAAATCTTAATTTTAAAAAATCACAGGATTTTTAGGTGAAAGGCTTTGGCAAGCCTGGGATTGCATACTATACTTAGGCCAAAAAAAAAATTGGTGTGTTTCCCATTGCATGCTCTAAAAAAATGGGGTTGGTAGGTAGGCATTTTCTTTTTTTTTTTCTTCTTTTTTTTTTTTGGAGCAAGATGTGAGATTCTACATGTATTTATCACATAAACCCCATACAAGTTGATGATACAGCTGAAAGTTTCTCTGTGATGTAAGTTTACCTCGATATATTGTGATAAATCATTGTTCAGAACATTTTTTTTTTTTTTCATAAAAAGTTTTAGGGTCGGGCCCCTTAAAAATAGGGTCGGTCGGGCCACCGGAAACACAGGTATTTTTTTTGTTTTGCCTTACTGTATTCTATACCTGTTGTAAGCGATTCGTTTCTAATGTACTTCTTGTCTTCCTGGGTAGAACCAGTACTAAGCAACGCAGATAAAGTGTCTTGCTCAGGGACACAACACATGGTTACGGCGGGGATCGAGCCCTCGACTTTTGGATCATGGGCCCAACGCTCTACTACTAGACCACAGCGCTCTACTATACTATAACATCCGTTATGGTTTTTTTTATCTTTTACTACCATTTATTACATTTCTGTGTCAATGAGACATATATAACCAAGTTGATATAACCATGTGGAAAGGACAATTATTTTGAAACGGAAAATACATATAATTGAAAAAAATAAATATATAATTAAAGTTCTCTTTGTTAGTTCATACATATCACTGGTACAGTACAATAATTAACAATCTGTTATATGCAAACACAATTTAATTTAAACTATTCAGATCATTTTTAATAGCACATACATATACCGGTAATAATTGTTTTAAGTTTTTGTGTTAATAATGATTTGCAAAAATGCAAGTTATGAATAAAAACTAGTGGGAATCCGTGAGTTTAAATTGTTTTCAAGATTGCCCAGTTACTGTAAGAGTAATGGATTAAATCTTTGCCCAGTTACTGTAATAGTAACGGATTAAATCTACAGCTAATAAATTATATAGATACAAACATGCTAAATTTAGTTAATTTTAGTATTGGTCTATTATACTTACGACAACATTACAAATGCAGTTACTCAACTTGCTCTAATCCACGAGTGGAAAAAACTTCTCCAAATTCCCTTCCCGGGACCACGGCCGATAAGGGACCCGCTAATTAGTTACCCATTAACCTCTGGAATCAGAACGAGGCTCACTTTCTATTTTCTGCAAATTTTAATTAAGGAGGGGTGGGTAGTATAATGTCGTCATAAGTATAATAGACCAATACTAAAATTAACTAAATTTAGCATATTGGTCCATTGATAGCTTACGACAACATTACAAATGCGACTTTAACAAAATTAATTGGGGTGGAATAAGTAGCCTGTTACGGAATATATCAAGGGAATTTAAACAAAACTGAAACAACAAACAACAGGGAATGATCGGAACCTTCTATAATGGCAAAAATTAGAGCAGATTAGAACATACACGCAACAACTAACTTACACTCACCGCTGTATGTTAGGGTCCTGCCCGGTTGTCAATACACATGTAGGAGGAGCCTCCTATACATTTCCTGAAGAGAAGGCGAATAAAGCATAGTGAATGTGGCACATACGTCAAATTCACAAAACGGGAGGAGTCTCTAATGCGTCTGTAGCTGACCCGAAGGTGTAACATGTCGACTCTGGTACCATAATCAGTCCGTCTGTCAAGTAGGTCAAGGACAATTAAGTCCAGCGCCATTGAAAAATCGACAATTTCAAGCATATCTATAAAGGTGAATATTGCTTGTATTAATTCAATTGTTTTATAGAATACCAGTATCAATAAATCCCAATTAGATACTTGCATAAAAAGTTTAAGTTTCATATGAAGAACTGTAAATGTAATAAAACTATAAACACAAAGTAACAATATAACTGTGTGCAAATAGGTAAAACAAAAAAACAACATGCATATGGCAAAGGTAACCAGCCATAAACGGTAACAATTTTGGTAAGGCTAGTACTAGCAACACATGCATCTGCTAACCAATAATAATGTGGTTCGAAACCCCGGACGTTAGTGACTTACAATAATGATCTAGTCATCTAACTGTCGGGAAGCAAAACTCCGATGACTGACTGGGCAGCAACCAATGGACCCAGAGAAGCCAGTTTGTTATTAAATAGGGAGCAGTCCCTAAGGTAGAACCTAACAAAGGAGTTGTCTGAATTCCAGTAGCACGCTTTTAGAATACGGTCTAAGGGAATAGAATTAGACCATGCTAAGGACGAGGACAAAGCTCTGACTTCATGAGCTGTAGGATTAGTATCTGGCAGATAGGGGACTGCACTGCATCTAGGCCAATTTAATGGTTTCAACAATCCACCTAGAAATGGAGGCCATAGAAATCTCCCGAGTATAATGCAGATAATGTGGAAGAAAAAGCCTCTTTCTGCCACACTGCCATGTCCTGGAACGCTCCAGGTAGATTCTTAAGGCCCTAACTGGACAGAGGTTAGAAGAATTGGTATCACTGGAGGAGGGCAGAGCTGGAATAACCAGTGGTAAGCTAGGAACCGACGGACGCTGGTTCTTAGCTAAAAACCCTGGGAAGAAATGTAAGGTAACTGAAGACCCGTTTGTAGAAAAAGACACAGAGTCTTAAGTTCCCAGTAAAGCATGGAGCTCACTCCGTTTACGCCCTGAGGCTAGAGCTAGAAGAAAGATAGTCTTGAGAGTAAGCTCCTTCCTACCGCAGGAATCAAGAGGTTCGAAAGGAGGACCTGAGATAGTCTTGAGAACCAACAGAAGGTCCTATTTTGGAGCAACATCGGTAACTGCTGGACTCTAGCTCTATTCTTTTAATATTAATAGAGAGAAGAGGGCTATCAGAGAAATCCTGTCCCGTAATTTCTTTGAGAGTGATAGAAAAAGCCGAGCGATAACCTTTAACAGAAGAAGGAGAAAGAGATTTGTCCTCAAATAAAGAACAAGAAAATCTGAGAGTGAGATCAAAGAGGGATGGAGTGGATCCAGCGACCTTGAGACACCAATCCGTCCAGAATTTCCATCTGTACTCGTAGAGTGAATTAGTGGAGGACCTTTTAGCGGTACAGACTCGATGGGCAACCCTTTCAGAAAAACCTGCTGCCTGCAGATGTCATTGGAGAAAGGTGTGAAGGTTGAATACTTCTGGCCGGGGATGAAGGAGCCTTGACAGGGGTTGACACAGGAGATCTTGCGTGGGGGCACGGGAAGAAAGACGATGTCGCCCATGATGTCTTCCATGAGAACGATGTCGTCCTTGAGAACGTCTACCAGACTTGCGGTGTCTATGACGCTGGTGGGGGGACCTACCCCTATGACGCTGGGTCGAGCTAGAGAAGCCAAAAAATTCACTTTTTGAAGAAAAATAATTACCTGAGCTTGGGTTGTCACTAGACCAATGATGGTTGCTCATAGACCGGCCACTGCATCTCGACTCTCAGGAGGGTGACCTGGAGGCCGAGTATTTAGAACTGTTCTGAGGCCCAACAGCGTACCAACGAGGTTAGCGGAGTCACCATGGTCCCCCGCACTGCCTGGTAGCCTGTAACTGAACAGGCGAGGGTGGGGTATGGGACTGCTTATGCCTGGGTTGGGAGCCATCACCGTCAGAAGGACGAGTAGCCTTCGTCTGGCTGGCCTTCCCCATCCCAGGAAGTATCTCGCCCGATACTTGCTGCTTGGTTGGGTTGCCCTGGGAGTCTGGAGGGACCGTAGTCTTCTTCGGGCATGATTCCCCAACCAGCAGTAGCGTGCTCGCATCCGACATTGCACACTAAAATATACAATGAGAACAGCAGGAACGTGCTATAAACACGAACTGTTATTATAGAAAATATGTTAAACAATATAAAAATAATTAACACAACACACGTGGAAAAAGCAAACTTTGAGACACCCGATTTACATACCATCCATTAAGAATAATCACGAGTGGAAAATGGGAAGCCTCGTTATGATTCCGGAGGTTAATGGGTAACTAATTAGCGGCTCCCTTATCGGCCGTGGTCCCGGGAAGGGAATTTGGGGAAGTTTTTTCCACTCATGGATTAGAGCAAGTTGAGTAATTGCATTTGTAATGTTGTAAGCTATCAATGGACCAATATGTGAAATTATGGCAATATAAACCATATTGGTAAGTGAACTACTGTGAGTACATCATCAATTTAATTTTCGTTTTTAATGGAAATGCCAAAACCTGGCATAGATTAAACAGACCTTTCAGTATTATTACTGTCAGTCTAAAACTTTATCGCCTCTCAACGCTGCAGTTTCGAATCCCTGGAAGCTTGACTTGTCAAGTTAGAAAGCGTGGATTCTTGCAGATGGCGGGAAGTATCTAGTACTCCACGTTCTACCCAGGAAAAATGGAGTGGTCTGCCACAAAACATTTGACCATCATATATATGGCCTAACATGTGGTAAAAATGATGTAAAACATCATTCAACCAAATCAATATAAATAATTGACTGGTAGCATAACAATACATTCAGTATTCAGGAAATTGAAATGTCAGCATATATATATATATATATTAAACTTATAATATTAACACTGTATAACATGTTCAGTTACAATGTAATAAAATTGCAGGGTAGCTATCTACCAAATCAGCGAATTTTGATGACGAAAAATCCAAATGTAAGTGCTTCAGTTGGTCCCAGCAGTCCATGGCCTGATGATGCGAGGCTGGTTGACGGAAATACAACGCGAGATGGGAGACTAGATCTTCTATATAATGGCAAATGGAGAGGTGTTTGCACAAATTACAACAAGTGAGTTTTTACGGTTAACTTTGTTTATTGAATAAATAAGCCCAACCATACAAAATTGTGTGTTGCTGTTTTCCTGCCTATCCACGAAAAAGGGACAATTCACTCGCATACAATAATAATTGTCCCTTCTATAATCGGTAATTAACAAATTATGGGATGTCCGTAGTAAGGAATCGTGACATACTTTGAAGTTTTTGGAAGTACACTGTACGTCTTTGATGTAAATTTTCGCTGTACAACAACGATTTTTAGACGTAATTTACGCCTGTTAACGGAAGCCCCGAGTCTATTCTAGCTTTTTCCTTCTTAAGAATACTTAAAGTCATCTACATGTACCATGAAATCCTGGGTCGGTTAATATTTATTTTTTAAAGATTACAAAAATAAACATAATTATAGAAAGAAACAAGAAATGTCAGAGTAAGTGACAAATGCCCCCGAAATGACTTTTGACCTCTAAGTATGACCTTGACCATGGGACCACAGAGACCTGGATTTTGTGCGCGACACATCGTCTTGTGTGGTGAGCACTCAAAACCCTGTGGCTCCAAGGTCAAGGTCACACTTAGAGGTCAATGGTCAAATCGTATCCGGTCAATAAATCTGGCATTCCTGGACGGATTTTCAAATAACTTGGCAAAAGTGCTCATCACAACAACACGACGTGTCGCACACAAAACCCAGGTCCGTGGCTCTAAGGTCAAGGTCACACTTAGAGGTCAAATGTCAAATTGTGCCTGGTCAATAACTCTGGCATTCCTTGACGGATTTTGAAATAACTTGGCACTAGTGCTCACCACAACAACATGATATGTCGCGCACAACATGATGTGTGACTCCGAGGTCAAGGTCAATAAGACGATGTGTTGACAGGGCTCCGGAAATATGGTTGCCCGACGCCCCGGGCAAGTGGATTTTGAGTGCGGGCAGGTGTCCTTCGTAAATCTGGTTGTCCGTCACTTGCCCGATGGACGTTTCATTATAAGATAAAAATCAAGGGGAAATTTGCCTGGACTGTGAAGTTTGCAGATAATTGCGTAATAATTAACCACCCGTCGCTTTCGCCGCGAGCAATTACTTTTAAGTGTCATAAAACTGACCTGTTAAAACTGACCTGTTTTATTCGTTATTGTTTAATCCCTCCCACTTGATAGTTTATCAGAATTTGATTGGCCGGGGAACGCTTGAGGTGCGAATCTTTAATTGAAGACACGCGGTCTTAAGAATTTGTATACCGTGTGAAACATACCCCCGTAACGAGCCCCTATATGCAGGAAGTAAATCACGCGCCAGATTAGTGTGAAATGCACATCAGTGTGTTGATGGTGTTGTCGCTTTGTATGTCGGTCGGTGTGTCGTAGGTAATATTCTGTTCAGTAATTAAAAATCATGACGCAACACTTGACCTAGAACTGTATCCATATTATCCAATCAAATAACCAATGTATTTTTATCAGCCAATGAAACAACTCCCGTTCACTACCACGTGGTAAAGTGAAACGATGGCGATTCAATCATCAAACCAATTTTAAACAAGTAGGGCAATTAAACGATTATGGCAATTTGACGGCGTTGTTTGATGAGCAAAGAGACTATCGACGCATGTCGCTATCGATGCATGTCTTAATGAATAGGTGTGCATCTGTTTTTATTTCAAAATGCCATGTTTGTTTTGAATGAATCTGAGATCAATGACGGTTTTTAACTTCAAGTTTGCCATTGTATCCTAGAGATGTGCTTCGACCTTGGCTAATTTCGATAGTTATTCGAAGAATTTCAATTTGGCATCTCAAAAGATATTAACAGAAAAACAACTACAGTACCAGTCAGATTTAGCCATAAACCGTGCTAATAATTTCCAACACATAATATTTATCTACATAAATTATATAACAAAAGTGAAAGTAGGAAAAAAGTTCTGTTTGACCTAATGCATCATTCTTTTTATCTGGTGTAGTCTATAACAAAAGTAATAGTAGAAAAAAGTTTTGTTGAACCTAATGCATCTTTTTATCTGCCTGCCCTTTTGTAATTACTGCACTAGGAGCAAGCATCTTGTACATCTTAATTCCATAGGCATTAGAGTCTACCAATTTGGTACCAGGTTCATCAGTGATGTTATATCCTCGGGGTATCCCCACTGACACCCCACTCCCCCTCTCCCACCGGTGGAGGAAAACATTGATATGTGCATAATGGTAACAACCTATAGCTCTGATCCTTCATAATTTAAGTCATTAATTTTACAATGAAATTATGTAAAAAATAATGACAAAAAAACAACAGTGAGAGAAAAGGATTTAACTTAGCGTGCGGTCTCGACGTAGCTTAATTTTGGGGCAAGTGACTTTTGAAATTGGGGCAAGTGACATTTTGGGCAGGGCAAGTGGATTTTGAAAATCTACTTGCCCTGGGCAAGTGGATTTTCAAAATATTTCCAGACCCCTGGTTGAGCACAAAATCCAGGTCTGTGGCCCCAAGGTAAAGGTCACACTTAGAGGTCAAAGGTCAAATTGTATCCGGTCAATAACTTTGGCATTCCTGGACGGATTTTCAAATAACTTCGCACAAGTGCTCACCACAATAAGACGTGTTGCGCACAAAATCCTGGTCCATGGCCTTAAGGTCAAGGTCACACTTAGAGGTCAAAGGTCAAATTGTGTCTGGTCAATAACTCTGGCATTCCTGGACGGATTTTCAAATAACTTGGCACGAGTGCTCACCACAACAAGACGTGTCGCGCACAAAATCCAGGTCCGTGGCCCCAAGACCAAGGTCACACTTAGAGGTCAACGGTCAAACCGTGTCCGGTCAATAACTCTGGCATTTTCTGGATGGATTTTCAAATAACTTGGCACAAGTCCTCACCACAACCAGGCGAAGTGTCGCGCACAAAATCCAGGTCCGTGGCGCCAAGGTCAAAAACTAATTTGTAGCGACTACTTCTTGAAAACTATAAGTGATATTGATACATGGGACTTTTCAATATTATGTCATATCAGCATGACATGATATTGGTCCGTGTTTGTAAAATATTTTGAATCAACATTAAACATGGCTGCCACGGCCATCTTCGTTTACATGGAGTTATATAGTAAGGCCACATGCTCCAAAACAATTTGGGTTGGTCGTTTTTTTGTGTTTTTTATTATTCCGAAGACAACATATATCTTCGTCCAAAAGAATCTTACGAAATTGGACTCATCCATCATTTATTTTGATATGGGAATAATATTTAACCTTTGAACTTACAAACGCACATAATATTTGTAAGAATCAAGTTTATTTCCTGGGAGAAATGCACTTTAGAAAAAACAGTTATGTTGATAATGTCGGTTGCAAAAATGGCAGCCATTTTTTTGTATATTCCACGAAGTGGGTCGAGGTCAAATGCCTTGATACCATATTATTCACTCGATTTTTGAAGATTTTTTTTTTCATAATAGGTAAACTAAAACCTTTATCTTGTAATTAATATAGATTTTTTTTCACCATCTCTTCAAATAGACCTTTACTTTACAAGTAGGGACATAATTCGGGTTCCGCGCATACGTTGAATTAGCTAAAACATCTAGCAGTGGGCGCGAGATGGTGTAAATACAAAATGTCTCTCAATTAATTTCATGTGCAAAATGATTTTAATCTCTCTTTTTCTGAAGTTGTGTTTACATTTTTCAATGGAAATTGCTATCAAACAGCTTGGGCTACTTTCAGCCATTACGTCATCATGAAAGGGAAACATTGGACGCTAAGCGACGGGACTGATAAAACACTGCTGAATATTCGCGATCATTATCGTCATGGTGGTTTTCAAAAAAAAAAGAGCAAATTTAATGAAATTAAATCGAAATACAGTAACTTTCAACATATATTCACAGACGGTTCTAAAGATGGAGATAAGGTAGCTGCAGCAGCTGTTATTCACAAACACAGCATAAAGAGTGACAAGGCCTCTATCTTTTCAGCTGAACTTAAGGCAATTGAACTTGCCTTAAATTATATTCAGGAATCTGATGATGACCATTTTGTAATGTTTTCTGATTCCCTTTCATCTCTTCAAGCACTGGGTAATATGAAACATGATAACCCAGTTGTGCTTCAACTTTTAGAAAAGTACAATTCTCTTATAATTGATAATGTTATTATTTTCTGCTGGCTTCCAAGCCATGTAGAAATACGTGGTAATGATAGAGCTGATAGTGCTGCTAAGGCAGCCTTAGATTTACATATATCTAATACCAAATTACCTTATACTGATTTTAAAAGTTGTATTAACACATATATTCGTAACTCTTGGCAAACCGCTTGGGATTTGTCATTTAACAATAAACTCCATTCAATTAAACCGTTACTCGGAGAATGGCGTTCTTCTAGTAGACCATTCATCGAGAGGAAGTTGTCCTAGCCCGGTGCAGAATAGGGCATACACGTTATACTCATTCATATTTATTACAAGGTGAGCAATTACCAGAATGTATACCCTGCTTTGCAACGTTAACGGTCAAACACATATTGCTGGAATGGGTAGACTTTGATCCTATGCGTCAAAGGTATTACAATGTTAATACTATGACCGAGTTATTTAATACTATAGATATTAGTCTAGTTTTAGATTTCTTGAAGGAAGTCAGACTATATAAATCATTATAATATGTTCTTGTATATATTTACTTCTTTATATACCCGTTTTCGGGCATTTGTTGATTTACATATATAGTTTATATTACTACCATATCATCTCTTACTTGTAAATAGTTATATCTTTATATATTTACATTAATTTTTAATTAATCCTTCATGTCATCATCATTCATCAGTTTTTGCGCGCAATATGACCTATTTATGTGTCGACGTGCCGTAAAACATCATTCAAAAAAAAAAGGGTTTTGCCTAAAAACTTGTAGCGACTACTCCTCTGAAACTACTTGACAGATTTTCATGAAACTTCACAGGAATGCTGATCTAGCTATCAAAAACATATTAATAGAACTTCAAGGTAATTGACCTCTTGTTAAGGTCAAAGGTTAAGGTCGCGGTGACCCAACATTGAAAAAAGTTTCCATGCTGTAACTAAAGTACTCTTGAACCTAGGATCATGAAACTTCATAGATAGACTGCCCATGGGACAAGGCTGATCTGTATTGTTTTTTAGGTCACTATGTCAATTTCAAGGTTGTCATGACCTGACATAGAAGAAAAAAAGTCTGTCCGTTAACAATTTCACACAATATCTCGTGAAGTATTACACACAGGATTATGAAAATGTGAATCATTTCAATGTCAAATCCTAAAGCTTTATAGAGAGACTGCCGTTGGGACAAAGATGATTCCTATCGTTTTTGAGATCAATTAAGTTCAAAGTTGTGGTGACCAAGCATAGAAAAATGCCTTTCGCGCTATACCTTGAGTCCTTTGTAATCTACGATCATGAAACTTCATAGATAGACTGTTTATGGGACAAGGATGATCTGTTTTGTTTTTGAGGTCCCTAGGTCAAAGTAAAGGTCACATTGACCTGGTATAGAAAAAACATTTTCCGAGCTAGATTGCCTATGGAACAAGGATGATCCATTTTGACAGAAGGTCAATTTCATATTGACCTGACACCTGAACTACTTTTCACCTTAGCATCGGACGTATAATGCACCTTTAGGTCCATTTATACTCTGATTTATACGTAGCGCTTCCGTGGCCAGGGTGGTAAAGATGTTGCGTCTAAAACTTTCTTGCCTCTCCCCACTGCGGGTTCGAATCCCACTGGAAGCTCGACTTGTCCAGGGAGAAAGTGGCGGTTCTTACGGATGTTTCTACCCTGGAAAAATGGTGTGGTCTGCCTCTGCCACAAACTAGTAAACCGTCATATAAGGTCACATGTGCTAAAAATAACGTAAAACACCATTCAAATAAACTAACAAATCATTCATGTGTGTCTTTCAGTTTCACACAAATAGACCTGAATGTGACTTGTCGACACCTGGGATTTGTGTACGGCAACTTCACCTATCATTCTTTTGCCCGGAATGAAACCATCTACATGCTGTATGAGAAACCAGCTTGTAGAGGCAGCGAAAATAGTTTGTTTGATTGTCCTGGCAAAGTGAATATTAAATATGGTCCAAGAATTTGTGGTAAGTATACTTTAGAAACTTTTAAACATCATAGACTTTGTGAAATTGTTGAAGAAATAGTAGAGCTTTCAATTAATTTACTAATTATGGGTTTAAGCTTTAAAAAATACCACTAGAATGAATTTGACTGCGCGCCATCGCAAATACCCACGTTTTCTTCCCACAGGTCAATTCCCTTTAACCCTGTATCCATTTTTCATTTTATTGCTTCGATCGTTCTTTGATACTCAGATCAGAAATAGTATTATTTATGCTTTTTTATATGTATGACACTGTAAATGAATAAAAATGTTTAGAGTATTTGTGTATTTCAACTTTTGACCCCTATTCCAGAGTCCCATGGTGACCTGGAGCAAATTATACTGATATTCCCAAAATCATTACATTTTATTGAGGAAGAAAAATAGATATTTGACTGAATTTACCTCTCTCCCCGCACTATGAAGCGTGAGGTTAAAATAAATTTTAAATTCATCAAATATTATCAATGATTTATTTTATTTCCAAATCTAAGGTATACATCCCAATATAAACATTCATGTGTTGAACAAGTTGTTATACCCCATTCAATTCAAAACTTGCATTCTTTTCCTTAGATGGCCAACAAGTTATTGGTTTTCAATGTGTGGGTCTGCGATCTGACCTTGCCAAAGATTACTGGAGAGGGATCGAGTTCTACAATTCCACCACCGATTTAATGAACGATGGAAACGGTGATAATGTCTTCTACAAAACCTCGATATCATTTCTTGAATACCTGGACATATCATACGCGGGGATGGATATTTACCAGGTAGACGGACATCGTCATGGCCGCGGGTCAATCAGTGCAAGTCCATACGTGCCCATCATGAACAACATCACCGTGACCAACGGAGCGTATGATGGTATGAACTTGACAGAAATCAGAGGAGTGATACACATCGCCAACTCTACTGTTTCAGATAACAGAGGTAATTTCCTTGTGGCATTTATCTACTACTACTTAGATATCTCCGCCCTATTGTTGATGTCCGAGTATATTGACTATAGCTTATATTATGATACAGTTGCACATGTATGCTTTATAATTGCGCATGCTTTATAATACAGTTGCATGCTATTGTTTGTGGGAGGTGATTGGTTGAAATGAGTAAATGATGGACAACTAGCGTCATGTTAATTAGGCATACACAGGTGGGATTCCGCTAACAACCAGGGGAAAAAAAGAGTTCAATTTATGTTCTTTTTCTTTTGTTTTATTATTCTCTTTTTCAGACTTTCAGTTTATATCCATCAAATTATAACATCATAGTTGAATGTCGAGCTCAGATAAGTGTTGGCGTATGATATATTTGTAATTGTTCTATTTTTAAAAAAAAGTTGTTTGTATGTGTGTTTTTTTCCCCCAGTATGTCCTGTCGACAGCTACAGGTAAGCGGAATCACACCTATTGTTTTGAAATATAGTTTTTATGAAACCGAGGTTTGAGAATAATTGACAGAAGTTTGACAGTATCCACTATCACCCTGACTGGAAGGACTATATATCTTATTATATCCTAAAATCCAGTTTGATGAATATTTAAAAAGGAAAAAGAACTAGCCCTGGGGGTTTATTGTTTGCTTTAAATTACGTGGTAAAATACATACTAATTCAATAATTTTATAAACACAAACTTTTGCAGGTTATGGAATTTTCATCCAAACAGCAGTGGGTCGCACCCTGATCAATAAAACTGACGTGCTTTACAACTGGGGCGATGGTATAAAGATGTACATGACAAACTACACTATCAACCAGTTCAACCGCGATTACCCGTCGGACGAGTCATTCTGTCGTACACCGTCGCCAATGTACCCAAGTTACCCTGTGACTCTGCACGAAGATTTAATATCACCCGTGGGACAAAAACCTGATGGCAGTAGATGTGAAAAGGTAATTACTTATAAAGCAGTTGTATATATATACAGTCGAACCTCGATAGGTGGAAGTCAGCGGGACCAAAGGGATATGTTGGAGCTATCGGTGGCTTCAAGGCATCGAGGTAACGGTGAAAACCAACATATCTATCCAAATTTGTGTACCACCCGAAATAGTGTTACCCGCCCGAAATAGTGTTACTTGTGTACGTGATGTATCGTTCTCGGTATGTTGTTTATGTTCATGCTTGTTTGTTTAAACCTCATAACGGATAAACAACATGTAATTGTTACACTGAAAATACAAGAAAACGGCAATAATGTGTTTGTTTTATCATTTATTTAAAGAAATATCACACTAATAGATTTTAAGATACATTCCGGAAGTCCGAATAATGAGAACAAGGTAAGACTGGTACATACAATTGAATAGAATCTAGACAATAGCGTAGCACATAATCACCTGTTGAAATATCTTACTACACATACGTTTTTGTTCATACAGTTGTTTTATTTAAAAAAAGTTTGTAATGAGTGATCGCTGGGTCCTTTGCCAGATTGTTCGGAAACGAAGAAATCGATCTAGCTATTCCCCATTACAGGGTCCTTCACTAGATTGCTCGGCCTGAAGTAGATCATATGCGATTGACATTTTGAATTTAATATGAAGACGTTATGAAAACCGTCTCCTTATATTCACATGTAGCCGTTAAATTACTAATCAGTAATCACTCGCAAAATGCTCTTCTCTAATTAAAAAGTGAACACACTTTATTTTAATCATTGTTTAATTTTTAACTCGACTATTCGAAGAATAAGAGAATTTATGTAATCACCCACGGGGTCGGCGTCGGCGTCGGCGTCCCACATCAAGGTTTGCGTGTAAGCTGTGTTTTCAAGTCTGTATCTCTTACATTTCTTATCCTAGCACAACCAAATTTGGCCATGGGCTTCCTTATAGCATTATCTTGAGGGCTGCATAAACAATTTTGGTTCCTGTAAGCCATGGGCTCCCATTGGAACCCAAATTATGATAGCCCTTAAAATATGTCTGTTTCACATCAAATTTTGCGTGTAAGCTGTGTTTACAGGTCTATGTCTCTTACAATCCTTACCCTAGCACAACCAAATTTGGCCATGGGCTTCCTTATAGCATTATCTTAAGGGCTGCATAAGCAATTTTGGTTCCCGTAACCCCTGGGCTCCCATGGAACCCAAATTCTGATAGCCCTTAAAATATGTCTGTTTCACATCAAATTTTGCGTGTAAGCTGTGTTTACAGGTCTATATCTCTTACATTTCTTGTCCTAGCTGAACTAAATTTTGGAATTGGTTTCCTTATAGTATGTTGTAAAGGGTTGGATAAGTAATTTTGTCTTCTGCAAATTCTGGGCTCCCATGGAACCCAAAATGTGATAGCCCATAAAATGTGCAATAAAGGCAGATCTGGGTTTGCATGTAAGCATTTATATATCTATAATTTTGGTTTTGGATTTGTCATAGCATTATGCATCTTATTACTTCACCCATGGGCTCCCTCCTCCCCCCCTCCCCCCCCCCCCCCCCCCCCCCCCCCCCCCCCCACACACACACTTTTTTTATATTTTTTATTTTTTTTTACATATGTCTGTGTTGTTTTAGTCAATTCTTACACATATATGTTGCAACCCCACTCCCCCCCCCCCCCCCCCCCCCCCCCACCCCCCTCCGACTTGAATTTTTTTTATTTTGTTTTTACATTACGTAGTTCTTTGTTGTTTTAGTCAATTCTTGACACATATATGTTGCCCAACCCCCCACCACCCAAACCCACTCCCGCCTCTCACCCCCCGCTCCACCCCCACACCCCACCCCCACTTGAAAATCTATTGTTTTGCTTTATTTTTTTTACATATTTCTGTGTTGTTTTAGTCAATTCTTACACATATATGTTGCAACCCCCCCCCCCCCCCCCCCCCCCCCCCCCCCCCCCCACCTTGAATTTTTTTTTTTTTTTTTTACATATTTCTGTGTTGCTTTAGTCAATTCTGACACATATATGTTGCCCCCTCCCAACCCCCTCCCGCCTCTCACCCCCGCTCCCCCAGCCCCCCACCCCCACCCCAACTTGAAAATCTAATATATATATATATTTTTTTACATTTTTCTGTGTTGTTTTAGTCAATTCTTACACATATATGTTGCAACCTTCCCCGCCCCCACCCCCCGCCCGCCACCTCTTCCCCCTTCCCCCCACACTTGAAACTGAAACTTTTTTTTTTTAATTTATATTTTTTACA